>OX030950.1:160728102-160876899 GCA_943735915.1 Pherbina coryleti | reverse complement strand
AATTGGATACCTAAATTGTCCTTGTGCGATACGAGTTTCAAATTTTACAAAATGCTAAACTTCAAATGCTCATATCTCCGTAAATAGAGGCCGTAGAGGGGTCAAAAATGCAGCATTGTAAAGGTGTTTTTTCAACCTTTAATTGGATACCTAAATTGTCCTTGTGCGATACGAGTTTCAAATTTTACAAAATGCTAAACTTCAAATGCTCATATCTCCGTAAATAGAGGCCGTAGAGGGGTCAAAGTTGCAGCATTGTAAAGGTGTTTTTTCAACCTTTAATTGGATACCTAAATTGTCCTTGTGCGATACGAGTTTCAAATTTTACAAAATGCTAAACTTCAAATGCTCATATCTCCGTAAATAGAGGCCGTAGAGGGGTCAAAGTTGCAGCATTGTAAAGGTGTTTTTTCAACCTTTAATTGGATACCTAAATTGTCCTTGTGCGATACGAGTTTCAAATTTTACAATGAAAAGAAAATGCTAAACTTCAAATATTGATATCTTCGTAAATAGAGGCCGTAGAGGGGTCAAAGTTGCAGCATTGTAAAGGTTTTTTTCAACCTTTAATTGGATACCTAAATTGTCCTTGTGCGATACGAGTTTCAAATTTTACAAAATGCTAAACTTCAAATGCTCATATCTCCGTAAATAGAGGCCGTAGAGGGGTCAAAGTTGCAGCGTTGTAAAGGTGTTTTTTCAACCTGTAATTGGATACCTAAATTGTCCTTGTGCGATACGAGTTTCAAATTTTACAAAATGCTAAACTTCAAATGCTCATATCTCCGTAAATAGAGGCCGTAGAGGGGTCAAAGTTGCAGCATTGTAAAGGTGTTTTTTCAACCTTTAATTGGATACCTAAATTGTCCTTGTGCGATACGAGTTTCAAATTTTACAAAATGCTAAACTTCAAATGCTCATATCTCCGTAAATAGAGGCCGTAGAGGGGTCAAAGTTGCAGCATTGTAAAGGTGTTTTTTCAACCTTTAATTGGATACCTAAATTGTCCTTGTGCGATACGAGTTTCAAATTTTACAAAATGCTAAACTTCAAATGCTCATATCTCCGTAAATAGAGGCCGTAGAGGGGTCAAAGTTGCAGCATTGTAAAGGTGTTTTTTCAACCATTAATTGGATACCTAAAATGTCCTTGTGCGATACGAGTTTCAAATTTTACAAAATGCTAAACTTCAAATGCTCATATCTCCGTAAATAGAGGCCGTAGAGGGGTCAAAGTTGCAGCATTGTAAAGGTGTTTTTCATCCTTTAATTGGATACCTAAATTGTCCTTGTGCGATACGAGTTTCAAATTTTACAAAATGCTAAACGTCAAATGCTCATATCTCCGTAAATAGAGGCCGTAGAGGGGTCAAAGTTGCAGCGTTGTAAAGGTGTTTTTTCAACCTGTAATTGGATACCTAAATTGTCCTTGTGCGATACGAGTTTCAAATTTTACAAAATGCTAAACTTCAAATGCTCATATCTCCGTAAATAGAGGCCGTAGAGGGGTCAAAGTTGCAGCATTGTAAAGGTGTTTTTTCAACCTTTAATTGGATACCTAAATTGTCCTTGTGCGATACGAGTTTCAAATTTTACAAAATGCTAAACTTCAAATGCTCATATCTCCGTAAGTAGAGGCCGTAGAGGGGTCAAAGTTGCAGCGTTGTAAAGGTGTTTTTTCAACCTGTAATTGGATACCTAAATTGTCCTTGTGCGATACGAGTTTCAAATTTTACAAAATGCTAAACTTCAAATGCTCATATCTCCGTAAATAGAGGCCGTAGAGGGGTCAAAGTTGCAGCATTGTAAAGGTGTTTTTTCAACCTTTAATTGGATACCTAAATTGTCCTTGTGCGATACGAGTTTCAAATTTTACAAAATGCTAAACTTCAAATGCTCATATCTCCGTAAATAGAGGCCGTAGAGGGGTCAAAGTTGCAGCATTGTAAAGGTGTTTTTTCAACCTTTAATTGGATACCTAAATTGTCCTTGTGCGATACGAGTTTCAAATTTTACAAAATGCTTAACTTCAAATGCTCATATCTCCGTAAATAGAGGCCGTAGAGGGGTCAAAGTTGCAGCATTGTAAAGGTGTTTTTTCAACCTTTAATTGGATACCTAAATTGTCCTTGTGCGATACGAGTTTCAAATTTTACAATATGCTAAACTTCAAATGCTCATATCTCCGTAAATAGAGGCCGTAGAGGGGTCAAAGTTGCAGCATTGTAAAGGTGATTTTTCAACCCTTAATTGGATACCTAAATTGTCCTTGTGCGATACGAGTTTCAAATTTTACAAAATGCTAAACTTCAAATGCTCATATCTCCGTAAATAGAGGCCGTAGAGGGGTCAAAGTTGCAGCATTGTAAAGGTGTTTTTTCAACCTTTAATTGGATACCTAAATTGTCCTTGTGCGATACGAGTTTCAAATTTTACAAAATGCTAAACTTCAAATGCTCATATCTCCGTAAATAGAGGCCGTAGAGGGGTCAAAGTTGCAGCATTGTAAAGGTGATTTTTCAACCCTTAATTGGATACCTAAATTGTCCTTGTGCGATACGAGTTTCAAATTTTACAAAATGCTAAACTTCAAATGCTCATATCTCCGTAAATAGAGGCCGTAGAGGGGTCAAAGTTGCAGCATTGTAAAGGTGTTTTTTCAACCTTTAATTGGATACCTAAATTGTCCTTGTGCGATACGAGTTTCAAATTTTACAAAATGCTAAACTTCAAATGCTCATATCTCCGTAAATAGAGGCCGTAGAGGGGTCAAAGTTGCAGCATTGTAAAGGTGTTTTTTCAACCCTTAATTGGATACCTAAATTGTCCTTGTGCGATACGAGTTTCAAATTTTACAAAATGCTAAACTTCAAATGCTCATATCTCCGTAAATAGAGGCCGTAGAGGGGTCAAAGTTGCAGCATTGTAAAGGTGTTTTTTCAACCTTTAATTGGATACCTAAATTGTCCTTGTGCGATACGAGTTTCAAATTTTACAAAATGCTAAACTTCAAATGCTCATATCTCCGTAAATAGAGGCCGTAGAGGGGTCAAAAATGCAGCATTGTAAAGGTGTTTTTTCAACCTTTAATTGGATACCTAAATTGTCCTTGTGCGATACGAGTTTCAAATTTTACAAAATGCTAAACTTCAAATGCTCATATCTCCGTAAATAGAGGCCGTAGAGGGGTCAAAGTTGCAGCATTGTAAAGGTGTTTTTTCAACCTTTAATTGGATACCTAAATTGTCCTTGTGCGATACGAGTTTCAAATTTTACAAAATGCTAAACTTCAAATGCTCATATCTCCGTAAATAGAGGCCGTAGAGGGGTCAAAGTTGCAGCATTGTAAAGGTGTTTTTTCAACCTTTAATTGGATACCTAAATTGTCCTTGTGCGATACGAGTTTCAAATTTTACAAAATGCTAAACTTCAAATGCTCATATCTCCGTAAATAGAGGCCGTAGAGGGGTCAAAGTTGCAGCATTGTAAAGGTGTTTTTTCAACCTTTAATTGGATACCTAAATTGTCCTTGTGCGATACGAGTTTCAAATTTTACAAAATGCTAAACTTCAAATGCTCATATCTCCGTAAATAGAGGCCGTAGAGGGGTCAAAGTTGCAGCGTTGTAAAGGTGTTTTTTCAACCTGTAATTGGATACCTAAATTGTCCTTGTGCGATACGAGTTTCAAATTTTACAAAATGCTAAACTTCAAATGCTCATATCTCCGTAAATAGAGGCCGTAGAGGGGTCAAAGTTGCAGCATTGTAAAGGTGTTTTTTCAACCTTTAATTGGATACCTAAATTGTCCTTGTGCGATACGAGTTTCAAATTTTACAAAATGCTAAACTTCAAATGCTCATATCTCCGTAAATAGAGGCCGTAGAGGGGTCAAAGTTGCAGCATTGTAAAGGTGTTTTTTCAACCTTTAATTGGATACCTAAATTTTCCTTGTGCGATACGAGTTTCAAATTTTACAAAATGCTAAACTTCAAATGCTCATATCTCCGTAAATAGAGGCCGTAGAGGGGTCAAAGTTGCAGCGTTGTAAAGGTGTTTTTTCAACCTTTAATTGGATACCTAAATTGTCCTTGTGCGATACGAGTTTCAAATTTTACAAAATGCTAAACTTCAAATGCTCATATCTCCGTAAATAGAGGCCGTAGAGGGGTCAAAGTTGCAGCATTGTAAAGGTGTTTTTTCAACCTTTAATTGGATACCTAAATTGTCCTTGTGCGATACGAGTTTCAAATTTTACAATGAAAAGAAAATGCTAAACTTCAAATGCTGATATCTTCGTAAATAGAGGCCGTAGAGGGGTCAAAGTTGCAGCATTGTAAAGGTGTTTTTTCAACCTTTAATTGGATACCTAAATTGTCCTTGTGCGATACGAGTTTCAAATTTTACAAAATGCTAAACTTCAAATGCTCATATCTCCGTAAATAGAGGCCGTAGAGGGGTCAAAGTTGCAGCATTGTAAAGGTGTTTTTTCAACCTTTAATTGGATACCTAAATTGTCCTTGTGCGATACGAGTTTCAAATTTTACAAAATGCTAAACTTCAAATGCTCATATCTCCGTAAATAGAGGCCGTAGAGGGGTCAAAGTTGCAGCGTTGTAAAGGTGTTTTTTCAACCTGTAATTGGATACCTAAATTGTCCTTGTGCGATACGAGTTTCAAATTTTACAAAATGCTAAACTTCAAATGCTCATATCTCCGTAAATAGAGGCCGTAGAGGGGTCAAAGTTGCAGCATTGTAAAGGTGTTTTTTCAACCTTTAATTGGATACCTAAATTGTCCTTGTGCGATACGAGTTTCAAATTTTACAAAATGCTAAACTTCAAATGCTCATATCTCCGTAAATAGAGGCCGTAGAGGGGTCAAAGTTGCAGCATTGTAAAGGTGTTTTTTCAACCTTTAATTGGATACCTAAATTTTCCTTGTGCGATACGAGTTTCAAATTTTACAAAATGCTAAACTTCAAATGCTCATATCTCCGTAAATAGAGGCCGTAGAGGGGTCAAAGTTGCAGCGTTGTAAAGGTGTTTTTTCAACCTTTAATTGGATACCTAAATTGTCCTTGTGCGATACGAGTTTCAAATTTTACAAAATGCTAAACTTCAAATGCTCATATCTCCGTAAATAGAGGCCGTAGAGGGGTCAAAGTTGCAGCATTGTAAAGGTGTTTTTTCAACCTTTAATTGGATACCTAAATTGTCCTTGTGCGATACGAGTTTCAAATTTTACAAAATGCTAAACTTCAAATGCTCATATCTCCGTAAATAGAGGCCGTAGAGGGGTCAAAGTTGCAGCATTGTAAAGGTGTTTTTTCAACCTTTAATTGGATACCTAAATTGTCCTTGTGCGATACGAGTTTCAAATTTTACAAAATGCTAAACTTCAAATGCTCATATCTCCGTAAATAGAGGCCGTAGAGGGGTCAAAGTTGCAGCATTGTAAAGGTGTTTTTTCAACCTTTAATTGGATACCTAAATTGTCCTTGTGCGATACGAGTTTCAAATTTTACAAAATGCTAAACTTCAAATGCTCATATCTCCGTAAATAGAGGCCGTAGAGGGGTCAAAAATGCAGCATTGTAAAGGTGTTTTTTCAACCTTTAATTGGATACCTAAATTGTCCTTGTGCGATACGAGTTTCAAATTTTACAAAATGCTAAACTTCAAATGCTCATATCTCCGTAAATAGAGGCCGTAGAGGGGTCAAAGTTGCAGCATTGTAAAGGTGTTTTTTCAACCTTTAATTGGATACCTAAATTGTCCTTGTGCGATACGAGTTTCAAATTTTACAAAATGCTAAACTTCAAATGCTCATATCTCCGTAAATAGAGGCCGTAGAGGGGTCAAAGTTGCAGCATTGTAAAGGTGTTTTTTCAACCTTTAATTGGATACCTAAATTGTCCTTGTGCGATACGAGTTTCAAATTTTACAAAATGCTAAACTTCAAATGCTCATATCTCCGTAAATAGAGGCCGTAGAGGGGTCAAAGTTGCAGCGTTGTAAAGGTGTTTTTTCAACCTTTAATTGGATACCTAAATTGTCCTTGGGCGATACGAGTTAAAATTTTACAAAATGCTAAACTTCAAATGCTCATATCTCCGTAAATAGAGGCCGTAGAGGGGTCAAAGTTGCAGCATTGTAAAGGTGTTTTTTCAACCTTTAATTGGATACCTGAATTGTCCTTGTGCGATACGAGTTTCAAATTTTACAAAATGCTAAACTTCAAATGCTCATATCTCCGTAAATAGAGGCCGTAGAGGGGTCAAAGTTGCAGCATTGTAAAGGTGTTTTTTCAACCTTTAATTGGATACCTAAATTGTCCTTGTGCGATACGAGTTTCAAATTTTACAAAATGCTAAACTTCAAATGCTCATATCTCCGTAAATAGAGGCCGTAGAGGGGTCAAAAATGCAGCATTGTAAAGGTGTTTTTTCAACCTTTAATTGGATACCTAAATTGTCCTTGTGCGATACGAGTTTCAAATTTTACAAAATGCTAAACTTCAAATGCTCATATCTCCGTAAATAGAGGCCGTAGAGGGGTCAAAGTTGCAGCATTGTAAAGGTGTTTTTTCAACCTTTAATTGGATACCTAAATTGTCCTTGTGCGATACGAGTTTCAAATTTTACAAAATGCTAAACTTCAAATGCTCATATCTCCGTAAATAGAGGCCGTAGAGGGGTCAAAGTTGCAGCATTGTAAAGGTGTTTTTTCAACCTTTAATTGGATACCTAAATTGTCCTTGTGCGATACGAGTTTCAAATTTTACAATGAAAAGAAAATGCTAAACTTCAAATATTGATATCTTCGTAAATAGAGGCCGTAGAGGGGTCAAAGTTGCAGCATTGTAAAGGTTTTTTTCAACCTTTAATTGGATACCTAAATTGTCCTTGTGCGATACGAGTTTCAAATTTTACAAAATGCTAAACTTCAAATGCTCATATCTCCGTAAATAGAGGCCGTAGAGGGGTCAAAGTTGCAGCGTTGTAAAGGTGTTTTTTCAACCTGTAATTGGATACCTAAATTGTCCTTGTGCGATACGAGTTTCAAATTTTACAAAATGCTAAACTTCAAATGCTCATATCTCCGTAAATAGAGGCCGTAGAGGGGTCAAAGTTGCAGCATTGTAAAGGTGTTTTTTCAACCTTTAATTGGATACCTAAATTGTCCTTGTGCGATACGAGTTTCAAATTTTACAAAATGCTAAACTTCAAATGCTCATATCTCCGTAAATAGAGGCCGTAGAGGGGTCAAAGTTGCAGCATTGTAAAGGTGTTTTTTCAACCTTTAATTGGATACCTAAATTGTCCTTGTGCGATACGAGTTTCAAATTTTACAAAATGCTAAACTTCAAATGCTCATATCTCCGTAAATAGAGGCCGTAGAGGGGTCAAAGTTGCAGCATTGTAAAGGTGTTTTTTCAACCATTAATTGGATACCTAAAATGTCCTTGTGCGATACGAGTTTCAAATTTTACAAAATGCTAAACTTCAAATGCTCATATCTCCGTAAATAGAGGCCGTAGAGGGGTCAAAGTTGCAGCATTGTAAAGGTGTTTTTCATCCTTTAATTGGATACCTAAATTGTCCTTGTGCGATACGAGTTTCAAATTTTACAAAATGCTAAACGTCAAATGCTCATATCTCCGTAAATAGAGGCCGTAGAGGGGTCAAAGTTGCAGCGTTGTAAAGGTGTTTTTTCAACCTGTAATTGGATACCTAAATTGTCCTTGTGCGATACGAGTTTCAAATTTTACAAAATGCTAAACTTCAAATGCTCATATCTCCGTAAATAGAGGCCGTAGAGGGGTCAAAGTTGCAGCATTGTAAAGGTGTTTTTTCAACCTTTAATTGGATACCTAAATTGTCCTTGTGCGATACGAGTTTCAAATTTTACAAAATGCTAAACTTCAAATGCTCATATCTCCGTAAGTAGAGGCCGTAGAGGGGTCAAAGTTGCAGCGTTGTAAAGGTGTTTTTTCAACCTGTAATTGGATACCTAAATTGTCCTTGTGCGATACGAGTTTCAAATTTTACAAAATGCTAAACTTCAAATGCTCATATCTCCGTAAATAGAGGCCGTAGAGGGGTCAAAGTTGCAGCATTGTAAAGGTGTTTTTTCAACCTTTAATTGGATACCTAAATTGTCCTTGTGCGATACGAGTTTCAAATTTTACAAAATGCTAAACTTCAAATGCTCATATCTCCGTAAATAGAGGCCGTAGAGGGGTCAAAGTTGCAGCATTGTAAAGGTGTTTTTTCAACCTTTAATTGGATACCTAAATTGTCCTTGTGCGATACGAGTTTCAAATTTTACAAAATGCTTAACTTCAAATGCTCATATCTCCGTAAATAGAGGCCGTAGAGGGGTCAAAGTTGCAGCATTGTAAAGGTGTTTTTTCAACCTTTAATTGGATACCTAAATTGTCCTTGTGCGATACGAGTTTCAAATTTTACAATATGCTAAACTTCAAATGCTCATATCTCCGTAAATAGAGGCCGTAGAGGGGTCAAAGTTGCAGCATTGTAAAGGTGATTTTTCAACCCTTAATTGGATACCTAAATTGTCCTTGTGCGATACGAGTTTCAAATTTTACAAAATGCTAAACTTCAAATGCTCATATCTCCGTAAATAGAGGCCGTAGAGGGGTCAAAGTTGCAGCATTGTAAAGGTGTTTTTTCAACCTTTAATTGGATACCTAAATTGTCCTTGTGCGATACGAGTTTCAAATTTTACAAAATGCTAAACTTCAAATGCTCATATCTCCGTAAATAGAGGCCGTAGAGGGGTCAAAGTTGCAGCATTGTAAAGGTGTTTTTTCAACCTTTAATTGGATACCTGAATTGTCCTTGTGCGATACGAGTTTGAAATTTTACAAAATGCTAAAACTTCAAATGCTCATATCTCCGTAAATAGAGGCCGTAGAGGGGTCAAAGTTGCAGCATTGTAAAGGTGTTTTTTCAACCTTTAATTGGATACCTACATTTTCCTTGTGCGATACGAGTTTCAAATTTTACAAAATGCTAAACTTCAAATGCTCATATCTCCGTAAATAGAGGCCGTAGAGGGGTCAAAGTTGCAGCGTTGTAAAGGTGTTTTTGCAACCTGTAATTGGATACCTAAATTGTCCTTGTGCGATACGAGTTTCAAATTTTACAAAATGCTAAACTTCAAATGCTCATATCTCCGTAAATAGAGGCCGTAGAGGGGTCAAAGTTGCAGCATTGTAAAGGTGTTTTTCAACCTTTAATTGGATACCTAAATTGTCCTTGTGCGATACGAGTTTCAAATTTTACAAAATGCTAAACTTCAAATGCTCATATCTCCGTAAATAGAGGCCGTAGAGGGGTCAAAGTTGCAGCATTGTAAAGGTGTTTTTTCAACCTTTAATTGGATACCTAAATTGTCCTTGTGCGATACGAGTTTCAAATTTTACAAAATGCTAAACTTCAAATGCTCATATCTCCGTAAATAGAGGCCGTAGAGGGGTCAAAGTTGCAGCGTTGTAAAGGTGTTTTTTCAACCTGTAATTGGATACCTAAATTGTCCTTGTGCGATACGAGTTTCAAATTTTACAAAATGCTAAACTTCAAATGCTCATATCTCCGTAAATAGAGGCCGTAGAGGGGTCAAAGTTGCAGCATTGTAAAGGTGTTTTTTCAACCTTTAATTGGATACCTAAATTGTCCTTGTGCGATACGAGTTTCAAATTTTACAAAATGCTAAACTTCAAATGCTCATATCTCCGTAAATAGAGGCCGTAGAGGGGTCAAAGTTGCAGCGTTGTAAAGGTGTTTTTTCAACCTGTAATTGGATACCTAAATTGTCCTTGTGCGATACGAGTTTCAAATTTTACAAAATGCTAAACTTCAAATGCTCATATCTCCGTAAATAGAGGCCGTAGAGGGGTCAAAGTTGCAGCATTGTAAAGGTGTTTTTTCAACCTTTAATTGGATACCTAAATTGTCCTTGTGCGATACGAGTTTCAAATTTTACAAAATGCTAAACTTCAAATGCTCATATCTCCGTAAATAGAGGCCGTAGAGGGGTCAAAGTTGCAGCGTTGTAAAGGTGTTTTTTCAACCTGTAATTGGATACCTAAATTGTCATTGTGCGATACGAGTTTCAAATTTTACAAAATGCTAAACTTCAAATGCTCATATCTCCGTAAATAGAGGCCGTAGAGGGGTCAAAGTTGCAGCGTTGTAAAGGTGTTTTTTCAACCTTTAATTGGATACCTAAATTGTCCTTGTGCGATACGAGTTAAAATTTTACAAAATGCTAAACTTCAAATGCTCATATCTCCGTAAATAGAGGCCGTAGAGGGGTCAAAGTTGCAGCATTGTAAAGGTGTTTTTTCAACCTTTAATTGGATACCTGAATTGTCCTTGTGCGATACGAGTTTCAAATTTTACAAAATGCTAAACTTCAAATGCTCATATCTCCGTAAATAGAGGCCGTAGAGGGGTCAAAGTTGCAGCATTGTAAAGGTGTTTTTTCAACCTTTAATTGGATACCTAAATTGTCCTTGTGCGATACGAGTTTCAAATTTTACAAAATGCTAAACTTCAAATGCTCATATCTCCGTAAATAGAGGCCGTAGAGGGGTCAAAAATGCAGCATTGTAAAGGTGTTTTTTCAACCTTTAATTGGATACCTAAATTGTCCTTGTGCGATACGAGTTTCAAATTTTACAAAATGCTAAACTTCAAATGCTCATATCTCCGTAAATAGAGGCCGTAGAGGGGTCAAAGTTGCAGCATTGTAAAGGTGTTTTTTCAACCTTTAATTGGATACCTAAATTGTCCTTGTGCGATACGAGTTTCAAATTTTACAAAATGCTAAACTTCAAATGCTCATATCTCCGTAAATAGAGGCCGTAGAGGGGTCAAAGTTGCAGCATTGTAAAGGTGTTTTTTCAACCTTTAATTGGATACCTAAATTGTCCTTGTGCGATACGAGTTTCAAATTTTACAAAATGCTAAACTTCAAATGCTGATATCTTCGTAAATAGAGGCCGTAGAGGGGTCAAAGTTGCAGCATTGTAAAGGTGTTTTTTCAACCTTTAATTGGATACCTAAATTGTCCTTGTGCGATACGAGTTTCAAATTTTACAAAATGCTAAACTTCAAATGCTCATATCTCCGTAAATAGAGGCCGTAGAGGGGTCAAAGTTGCAGCGTTGTAAAGGTGTTTTTTCAACCTGTAATTGGATACCTAAATTGTCCTTGTGCGATACGAGTTTCAAATTTTACAAAATGCTAAACTTCAAATGCTCATATCTCCGTAAATAGAGGCCGTAGAGGGGTCAAAGTTGCAGCATTGTAAAGGTGTTTTTTCAACCTTTAATTGGATACCTAAATTGTCCTTGTGCGATACGAGTTTCAAATTTTACAAAATGCTAAACTTCAAATGCTCATATCTCCGTAAATAGAGGCCGTAGAGGGGTCAAAGTTGCAGCATTGTAAAGGTGTTTTTTCAACCTTTAATTGGATACCTAAATTGTCCTTGTGCGATACGAGTTTCAAATTTTACAAAATGCTAAACTTCAAATGCTCATATCTCCGTAAATAGAGGCCGTAGAGGGGTCAAAGTTGCAGCGTTGTAAAGGTGTTTTTTCAACCTGTAATTGGATACCTAAATTGTCATTGTGCGATACGAGTTTCAAATTTTACAAAATGCTAAACTTCAAATGCTCATATCTCCGTAAATAGAGGCCGTAGAGGGGTCAAAGTTGCAGCATTGTAAAGGTGTTTTTTCAACCATTAATTGGATACCTAAAATGTCCTTGTGCGATACGAGTTTCAAATTTTACAAAATGCTAAACTTCAAATGCTCATATCTCCGTAAATAGAGGCCGTAGAGGGGTCAAAGTTGCAGCATTGTAAAGGTGTTTTTCATCCTTTAATTGGATACCTAAATTGTCCTTGTGCGATACGAGTTTCAAATTTTACAAAATGCTAAACGTCAAATGCTCATATCTCCGTAAATAGAGGCCGTAGAGGGGTCAAAGTTGCAGCGTTGTAAAGGTGTTTTTTCAACCTGTAATTGGATACCTAAATTGTCCTTGTGCGATACGAGTTTCAAATTTTACAAAATGCTAAACTTCAAATGCTCATATCTCCGTAAATAGAGGCCGTAGAGGGGTCAAAGTTGCAGCATTGTAAAGGTGTTTTTTCAACCTTTAATTGGATACCTAAATTGTCCTTGTGCGATACGAGTTTCAAATTTTACAAAATGCTAAACTTCAAATGCTCATATCTCCGTAAGTAGAGGCCGTAGAGGGGTCAAAGTTGCAGCGTTGTAAAGGTGTTTTTTCAACCTGTAATTGGATACCTAAATTGTCCTTGTGCGATACGAGTTTCAAATTTTACAAAATGCTAAACTTCAAATGCTCATATCTCCGTAAATAGAGGCCGTAGAGGGGTCAAAGTTGCAGCATTGTAAAGGTGTTTTTTCAACCTTTAATTGGATACCTAAATTGTCCTTGTGCGATACGAGTTTCAAATTTTACAAAATGCTAAACTTCAAATGCTCATATCTCCGTAAATAGAGGCCGTAGAGGGGTCAAAGTTGCAGCATTGTAAAGGTGTTTTTTCAACCTTTAATTGGATACCTAAATTGTCCTTGTGCGATACGAGTTTCAAATTTTACAAAATGCTTAACTTCAAATGCTCATATCTCCGTAAATAGAGGCCGTAGAGGGGTCAAAGTTGCAGCATTGTAAAGGTGTTTTTTCAACCTTTAATTGGATACCTAAATTGTCCTTGTGCGATACGAGTTTCAAATTTTACAATATGCTAAACTTCAAATGCTCATATCTCCGTAAATAGAGGCCGTAGAGGGGTCAAAGTTGCAGCATTGTAAAGGTGATTTTTCAACCTTTAATTGGATACCTAAATTGTCCTTGTGCGATACGAGTTTCAAATTTTACAAAATGCTAAACTTCAAATGCTCATATCTCCGTAAATAGAGGCCGTAGAGGGGTCAAAGTTGCAGCATTGTAAAGGTGTTTTTTCAACCTTTAATTGGATACCTAAATTGTCCTTGTGCGATACGAGTTTCAAATTTTACAAAATGCTAAACTTCAAATGCTCATATCTCCGTAAATAGAGGCCGTAGAGGGGTCAAAGTTGCAGCATTGTAAAGGTGTTTTTTCAACCTTTAATTGGATACCTGAATTGTCCTTGTGCGATACGAGTTTGAAATTTTACAAAATGCTAAAACTTCAAATGCTCATATCTCCGTAAATAGAGGCCGTAGAGGGGTCAAAGTTGCAGCATTGTAAAGGTGTTTTTTCAACCTTTAATTGGATACCTACATTTTCCTTGTGCGATACGAGTTTCAAATTTTACAAAATGCTAAACTTCAAATGCTCATATCTCCGTAAATAGAGGCCGTAGAGGGGTCAAAGTTGCAGCGTTGTAAAGGTGTTTTTTCAACCTGTAATTGGATACCTAAATTGTCCTTGTGCGATACGAGTTTCAAATTTTACAAAATGCTAAACTTCAAATGCTCATATCTCCGTAAATAGAGGCCGTAGAGGGGTCAAAGTTGCAGCATTGTAAAGGTGTTTTTTCAACCTTTAATTGGATACCTAAATTGTCCTTGTGCGATACGAGTTTCAAATTTTACAAAATGCTAAACTTCAAATGCTCATATCTCCGTAAATAGAGGCCGTAGAGGGGTCAAAGTTGCAGCATTGTAAAGGTGTTTTTTCAACCTTTAATTGGATACCTAAATTGTCCTTGTGCGATACGAGTTTCAAATTTTACAAAATGCTAAACTTCAAATGCTCATATCTCCGTAAATAGAGGCCGTAGAGGGGTCAAAGTTGCAGCGTTGTAAAGGTGTTTTTTCAACCTGTAATTGGATACCTAAATTGTCCTTGTGCGATACGAGTTTCAAATTTTACAAAATGCTAAACTTCAAATGCTCATATCTCCGTAAATAGAGGCCGTAGAGGGGTCAAAGTTGCAGCATTGTAAAGGTGTTTTTCATCCTTTAATTGGATACCTAAATTGTCCTTGTGCGATACGAGTTTCAAATTTTACAAAATGCTAAACTTCAAATGCTCATATCTCCGTAAATAGAGGCCGTAGAGGGGTCAAAGTTGCAGCATTGTAAAGGTGTTTTTTCAACCTTTAATTGGATACCTGAATTGTCCTTGTGCGATACGAGTTTGAAATTTTACAAAATGCTAAAACTTCAAATCCTCATATCTCCGTAAATAGAGGCCGTAGAGGGGTCAAAGTTGCAGCGTTGTAAAGGTGTTTTTTCAACCTGTAATTGGATACCTAAATTGTCCTTGTGCGATACGAGTTTCAAATTTTACAAAATGCTAAACTTCAAATGCTCATATCTCCGTAAATAGAGGCCGTAGAGGGGTCAAAGTTGCAGCATTGTAAAGGTGTTTTTCATCCTTTAATTGGATACCTAAATTGTCCTTGTGCGATACGAGTTTCAAATTTTACAAAATGCTAAACTTCAAATGCTCATATCTCCGTAAATAGAGGCCGTAGAGGGGTCAAAGTTGCAGCATTGTAAAGGTGTTTTTTCAACCTTTAATTGGATACCTGAATTGTCCTTGTGCGATACGAGTTTGAAATTTTACAAAATGCTAAAACTTCAAATGCTCATATCTCCGTAAATAGAGGCCGTAGAGGGGTCAAAGTTGCAGCGTTGTAAAGGTGTTTTTTCAACCTGTAATTGGATACCTAAATTGTCCTTGTGCGATACGAGTTTCAAATTTTACAAAATGCTAAACTTCAAATGCTCATATCTCCGTAAATAGAGGCCGTAGAGGGGTCAAAGTTGCAGCATTGTAAAGGTGTTTTTTCAACCTTTAATTGGATACCTAAATTGTCCTTGTGCGATACGAGTTTCAAATTTTACAAAATGCTAAACTTCAAATGCTCATATCTCCGTAAATAGAGGCCGTAGAGGGGTCAAAGTTGCAGCATTGTAAAGGTGTTTTTTCAACCTTTAATTGGATACCTAAATTGTCCTTGTGCGATACGAGTTTCAAATTTTACAAAATGCTAAACTTCAAATGCTCATATCTCCGTAAATAGAGGCCGTAGAGGGGTCAAAGTTGCAGCGTTGTAAAGGTGTTTTTTCAACCTGTAATTGGATACCTAAATTGTCCTTGTGCGATACGAGTTTCAAATTTTACAAAATGCTAAACTTCAAATGCTCATATCTCCGTAAATAGAGGCCGTAGAGGGGTCAAAGTTGCAGCATTGTAAAGGTGTTTTTTCAACCTTTAATTGGATACCTAAATTGTCCTTGTGCGATACGAGTTTCAAATTTTACAAAATGCTAAACTTCAAATGCTCATATCTCCGTAAATAGAGGCCGTAGAGGGGTCAAAGTTGCAGCGTTGTAAAGGTGTTTTTTCAACCTGTAATTGGATACCTAAATTGTCATTGTGCGATACGAGTTTCAAATTTTACAAAATGCTAAACTTCAAATGCTCATATCTCCGTAAATAGAGGCCGTAGAGGGGTCAAAGTTGCAGCGTTGTAAAGGTGTTTTTTCAACCTTTAATTGGATACCTAAATTGTCCTTGTGCGATACGAGTTAAAATTTTACAAAATGCTAAACTTCAAATGCTCATATCTCCGTAAATAGAGGCCGTAGAGGGGTCAAAGTTGCAGCATTGTAAAGGTGTTTTTTCAACCTTTAATTGGATACCTGAATTGTCCTTGTGCGATACGAGTTTCAAATTTTACAAAATGCTAAACTTCAAATGCTCATATCTCCGTAAATAGAGGCCGTAGAGGGGTCAAAGTTGCAGCATTGTAAAGGTGTTTTTTCAACCTTTAATTGGATACCTAAATTGTCCTTGTGCGATACGAGTTTCAAATTTTACAAAATGCTAAACTTCAAATGCTCATATCTCCGTAAATAGAGGCCGTAGAGGGGTCAAAAATGCAGCATTGTAAAGGTGTTTTTTCAACCTTTAATTGGATACCTAAATTGTCCTTGTGCGATACGAGTTTCAAATTTTACAAAATGCTAAACTTCAAATGCTCATATCTCCGTAAATAGAGGCCGTAGAGGGGTCAAAGTTGCAGCATTGTAAAGGTGTTTTTTCAACCTTTAATTGGATACCTAAATTGTCCTTGTGCGATACGAGTTTCAAATTTTACAAAATGCTAAACTTCAAATGCTCATATCTCCGTAAATAGAGGCCGTAGAGGGGTCAAAGTTGCAGCATTGTAAAGGTGTTTTTTCAACCTTTAATTGGATACCTGAATTGTCCTTGTGCGATACGAGTTTCAAATTTTACAAAATGCTAAACTTCAAATGCTCATATCTCCGTAAATAGAGGCCGTAGAGGGGTCAAAGTTGCAGCATTGTAAAGGTGTTTTTTCAACCTTTAATTGGATACCTAAATTGTCCTTGTGCGATACGAGTTTCAAATTTTACAAAATGCTAAACTTCAAATGCTCATATCTCCGTAAATAGAGGCCGTAGAGGGGTCAAAGTTGCAGCATTGTAAAGGTGTTTTTTCAACCTTTAATTGGATACCTAAATTGTCCTTGTGCGATACGAGTTTCAAATTTTACAAAATGCTAAACTTCAAATGCTCATATCTCCGTAAATAGAGGCCGTAGAGGGGTCAAAGTTGCAGCATTGTAAAGGTGTTTTTTCAACCTTTAATTGGATACCTGAATTGTCCTTGTGCGATACGAGTTTCAAATTTTACAAAATGCTAAACTTCAAATGCTCATATCTCCGTAAATAGAGGCCGTAGAGGGGTCAAAGTTGCAGCATTGTAAAGGTGTTTTTTCAACCTTTAATTGGATACCTAAATTGTCCTTGTGCGATACGAGTTTCAAATTTTACAAAATGCTAAACTTCAAATGCTCATATCTCCGTAAATAGAGGCCGTAGAGGGGTCAAAGTTGCAGCATTGTAAAGGTGTTTTTTCAACCTTTAATTGGATACCTAAATTGTCCTTGAGCGATACGAGTTTCAAATTTTACAAAATGCTAAACTTCAAATGCTCATATCTCCGTAAATAGAGGCCGTAGAGGGGTCAAAGTTGCAGCATTGTAAAGGTGTTTTTTCAACCTTAAATTGGGTACCTAAAAATTACAGGTGGTCATGGATCTACATATATTAGCTCGAAACAAATTAGCAATCCGCTCTTTGGGTCTTTCAAATTGTGGAAAACCCGGCAAAATTTGTACGCGGATGGAAAACATCCAAGCAATTGGTTGCCAGTTTTTGTCAGAAAAACCAGCCATATCGCAATTGTACTACTTGAGCAACGGGGAACTGTGAATTTTGAATGGTATAAAACCATTTGATTGCCAAAGTTCTTCGGAGAATTGAGAAAATCCAAACACCGAAAGAAGATCATCCTTCTCACACATCAGCTCTAACAAATGTGTTTTTGAGCACTCAAAACGTCAAAACGTACAAGCACACAAAACGTGGATTTGATGGGTCATTTGCCATACAGTCCCGACTTGGTACGCAATTACTTCGTGTTGTCTTACATTGCCTCACGCTTGAACAGGCCGTTGAGGCCTTCAAAACTTTGGTTTCGGAGGTACCGGCTTCAGAGTGGCAAAATTTTTTCGAAAATTATTTAAAACGAATTCAAAAATGTATTGATCATATTGGAAAAAACCTTGAAAAACAAAAAACAGCATTTTTACTGATCCAGCTTTTTCTTTTTTATCACTTCAGAAGAGGGAAATATTTTCTGAATTATCGTTACCATCTTACAAATGTTTAATTTGTATCTTCTTCAACTCTTACACGGCAACTATTGAATTTGTGATTCTGATTATTGCAAATGGAAAATATGGGAAATATATTTTATTGTTAAAAAAATACTTAAATAAAGTTGGTACTAATACACTTTCGCTTAATTTGATGACTTACTCAGTCCTACGTGTTCCGACAAAAGCATTTTGTAAGCGTTTTTCTTGGTGTTAGGTGACACATCATCGGAGTCCCATCGCAGTGTAAATTGTAGTTTTTATTTTTTCAATATTGTATTGGTTAGAACCAATTGTTGTATAGATTATTATTTATTCGCTCCATTTATTCGTAATTTGCAAAATACTGTGACCATTTCAATTTATTTTAAATTATTTTAACGTGCACTTACAGGGTTGCACTATTTTAATTAGATAAGTTTTACTCGTTGCAGGCAGCCAAAGAACTAAAATATAAGGAAGTGGTGTTGTCTACACATACAGTGTACGTGAACTGTGGCCGATTCGTAAATTGAGCGAGCGAGACAGAGTGTGTTGTAACGACTTCCTGTTTCCCAGGATCTATAGCTGGGATAGATCAGCGAGTGTCCAGGGTCGTACAATTATTTATTGATTTGAGACACTGATTTGGTTTTATGTTTATGTTTATTTTCTCTTGTAAACGTTATAAATTGTATTATATATATATTCAGTATGAAATTATATAAACTTAAGATATGATGTTACTCTTGGATCCTGGATTCCTGGTTCGGAGTATTCGCCTTTGCCTCAGCTCCCCTGTATCTTCAATGCCTTCACTGTCCCTTCGTGACAACGTGACGTGCGGATTTCTAGTACGGCTATACTTTGCCTAAAGGTTACTGCTAATGTGTCTGTGAAAGACTGATGATACTCCTTTATCGGCGCAGTGGAAACTCGAACACCGATAAACAAGCGAATACTAATGAACTATTGACCGAAAACTACTAAGGATAACTGATATGTCTATGAAAGACCAAGAATTCTTCTTTATCGGCGCAGTGGAAACTCGAACACCGATAAACAAGCGAATAATAAAAAAATAAAATATATATACTTAAAACTATCAAGGATCATAGGTATGTCTGTGTAAGACCAAGGAAACTTAATTATCGGCGCAGTGGAAACTCGGACACCGATAAACAAGCAAATGACTAATGAACTATTAACCTAAAGGATAACTGATATGTCCATGCAAGACCAAGGATTCTTCTTTATCGGCGCAGTGGAAACTCGAACACCGATAAACAAGCGAATAATAAAAAAAAATAAAATATATATACTTAAAACTATCAAGGATCATAGGTATGTCTGTGTAAGACCAAGGAAACTTAATTATCGGCGCAGTGGAAACTCGGACACCGATAAACAAGCAAATGACTAATGAACTATTAAGCTAAAGGATAACTGATATGTCTATGCAAGACCAAGGATTCTTCTTTATCGGCGCAGTGGAAACTCGAACACCGATAAACAAGCGAATAATAAAAAAAAATAAAAAAAATAAAATATATATACTTAAAACTATCAAGGATCATAGGTATGTCTGTGTAAGACCAAGGAAACTTAATTATCGGCGCAGTGGAAACTCGGACACCGATAAACAAGCAAATGACTAATGAACTATTAACCTAAAGGATAACTGATATGTCCATGCAAGACCAAGGATTCTTCTTTATCGGCGCAGTGGAAACTCGAACACCGATAAACAAGCGAATAATAAAAAAAAATAAAAAAAATAAAATATATATACTTAAAACTATCAAGGATCATAGGTATGTCTGTGTAAGACCAAGGAAACTTAATTATCGGCGCAGTGGAAACTCGGACACCGATAAACAAGCAAATGACTAATGAACTATTAACCTAAAGGATAACTGATATGTCTATGCAAGACCAGGGATTCTTCTTTATCGGCGCAGTGGAAACTCGAACACCGATAAACAAGCGAATAATAAAAAAAAATAAAATATATATACTTAAAACTTTCAAGGATCATAGGTATGTCTGTGTAAGACCAAGGAAACTTAATTATCGGCGCAGTGGAAACTCGGACACCGATAAACAAGCAAATGACTATTTAATAATAAAATAAAACTCCATAAAACTATCAAGGATATGTCTGTGTAAGACCAAGGAAACTTATTTATCGGCGCAGTGGAAACTCGATCACCGATAAACAAGCGAAAAACTAACTAATAATAAAATAAAAGATATAAACAAAAAAAAAAAACAAATCTATCAAGGATATGTCTGTGTAAGACCAAGGAAACTTATTTATCAGCGCAGTGGAAACTCGAACACCGATAAATAAGCGAAAACTAACGAGGTTCTACTAGGACAATGCTATGCGCACTTACCTCACGTCACTGCGTCTTTCTTGAAGGACAAAAGGCGGTTTTCTGTATCGTTCTCTGCCGGCGTCTCTGCTGACGTTCCCTGTTGGCTGCGCTGTCGATGACTCTGCTTTGTCGATGCCAACGTCTCTGCTGACGTCCCTGTTGGCTGCGCTGTCGACGTCTCTGCTGACGTTCCTGATGGCAGCGCTGTCGATGCCAACGTCTCTGCTGACGTCCCTGTTGGCTGCGCTGTTCGTATCCCTGTGAGCAACACTGTCGATAATCCTGATCCTGCTGATGTCTGCTCCAACTTTGTGTTCCTGGCAGCGCTGTCGATATTTTAATCCTGATGTCCTTTCCTTAAGTTTTCGACTTAAATCCGCGGCGCACTTTAGCTGTTGCCTTGATCTCTGATATTCACCAACTGTCCAAAAACTTTCTGTGTTCTCCCTTTTATACCCTCGGTTCTTGTGCTTGTTCGTTCTCTTGTTGCAAGAACAAGCAACGCGTGGCCTAGTGACTGCTTGTAGTTTGTTGTTGTTTGTATTTTTCCGTTTGCTTTACTTTGAGCAAGCAGCGCGTGGCCTACGTGACTACTTGTGAGTTGTTGTTGCTTGTACTTTCTTGTTTGTTCGATCATCCGATTGTCCCGTTGCCAACATGCAACCTTACAGGGTGCTTGGTCTCTTGCGCATGAAAAGTAAATTAGATTTAAGATTTGGTTAAATTCAATTATTTTGTTTTTTATTACTTAAGGAAAATGCGATGATAAAATATAACAAAAATAAAAATCAATATTTCATTTGTTTAAATAATTAAAGTAAAAAAAAAAGACTATGCGGAAAACTAAAATAAATATGTGGTATAAATTTATCCCTGAAGAAATTTGTCATCACATCTCCTCCTTTCTTCCCGCCAGATGAAAAATAATGACTTCGCCACGTCGAGTTATATTAACCCTATAATGGTGACCGTTTTTGACTCGGCGGAAGCGCATTGGTGTGCCGGGGATACGATTGCGCCGCCTGAGATCGTCTATTTCTTGAGTAAGCTGTGCCGGCCAGGTTTCCTTTCTATTATGATCCTTAATATTATCAAACTCGTTAATAAACCGAGTTTCTCTCCTGCCCGTCGTCTCTGCCATGGAATTCCTTTATTTCACTCACATGGGCAGTGTGAGTCCTCTTGTCGCCTTCTTTGCTGAGTTGTACGATAACCGGAGACGTAAACGAAGTAACTTTGTAAGGACCATCGTATCTGGGAGCCAACTTTGCCGCGAAGTTATCAACGGCCTTGGATAGGTGATGTTGCTTGAGAAGGACCATTTGACCAATCTTTGGTTTCCAGTGACGATGACGCAGATTATAGTGGCGAGCCTGATCCTGTGATGCTTGACACATTTTTGTTCTTACAATGTCGAACACTTCTCTAAGCCTGATGGACTTTTGTGCTGCTGTTTGAAGTCCCTGACCTGTTCCCGTCGTTATCTCATCGAAGAGTGCACCTGGAAGTCGTAGTTCGCGTCCCTGAATTAAAAAGGCTGGGCTGTATCCAGTTGTTTCTGACTTGCTTGAATTAATTGCCAATGTGATTTCCGGTAAAAACTCATCCCACACGCGATGTTGATTGTCTGCATATTGAGCAATCATGGTTTTTAAGGTCCTGTTGACCCTTTCTGTGGGATTTTCCTGTGGGGTATATGGAGCAGTAAGTTGCAGTCTTGTGCCAATCAGACTTAGGTAATTCTTAAAAGCTTTACTAGTGAATTGGGTACCATTGTCTGTGATAAGTACCTTTGGGACCCCGAACCGTGTTAAAATACGTTCCCTGAATCCCTTTTGCAAATTTTCGCTCGTTGCTTTACGAAGTGGGATGGCCTCAGTCCACTTTGAAAACTTATCGAAGAAAACCAGTATCATAGTGTTACCATGCTTAGATCGTGGAAGCGGCCCTACAAAATCTGCACATACCACAGAAAAGGGTTCATCTGCGATTTTGCTGAGCATCTTTCCTACTATTTGCTGCTGGCTAACTTTATACTTTTGACATAATTCGCATTGACGGACATACTTACTTATGTCCCGAAACATTCCAGGCCAATAGTAACGACTAGTCACACGTAAAGTTGTTTTCCTGACCCCAAGGTGACCAGCACTTGGTTGGTCGTGGTTTTCCTGCAGGACTCTACTACGAAGGAATGAAGGGACGCATAGTTTCCAAGGGGCATTATCTTCGTCTCCTGGTTGCCTGGGTATATGTCTATATAATTGTCCGTTTTCTTCTAGAAAATCTGGATACTTTGCTGGATCCTCTCGAACTTCGACTTTCTTCTTTTCCAGCCATTGACACGTCTGTGATTTTGTAGCTTCTACCGTAGTTTGCCGTAGGGTTTCTAGTGGTTGGCGTGACAACGCGTCAGCGACAATATTCAACTTACCTTTCCTGTATTGTATATCAAACTTAAACTGCTGGAGTTCTAAAGCCCACCTTGCAATCCGGCCTGATGGATTCTCGATGGAATTGAGCCATTTGAGGGATAAGTGATCAGTGATCACTGTAAACTGGTAGCCCTCCAAGTAGCAGCGCATTTTCCGGATACCCCAAATGATTGCTAGGCATTCCTTTTCCGTGGTGGAGTAGTTTTTCTCCGCTTGGACAAGATGTCGACTGGCATAAGCGATTACCCTTTCTATTCCGTCTATCTCCTGGGTCAGCACAGCTCCTAGTCCAAAATCACTTGCATCGGTTTGTAGGATAAATTTCTTGGTGAAATCTGGACACGCAAGAATGGGAGCTTCTGTGAGTTTCTTTTTTAAAGTGTCGAACGCTTCTTGTTGTTCGCCTGTCCATTTCCAATGTTTACCCTTTTTAAGAAGAGTGGTCATAGGGTGTACGATGTTTGAGAATTCAGGGACGAATCGGCGGTACCACGAAGCGATACCTAGACATCTGCGTAATTCGCGTAGATTTTCGGGTGGTTTCAACATTTCGATGGCTGCTATCTTATCAGGATCAGTGTGAATTCCTTTGCCACTAACTACGTGTCCCAAGTACTTTGTTTCTGTTTTAAAGAACTCACACTTTTCCACATTTAGTTTTAGGTTGGCAGCCCGTAATCGCTGGAAAACCTCTGCTAGCTTTGCCATGTGTTCCTGCTTTGAACTTCCTGTGACTATGATATCATCCAGATAAGCAAACGCATATGGCTCAAGTTCCGGGGTAATAACTCTGTCTAGCGCCCTTTGGAATGTAGCCGGTGCTGAATGTAACCCGAAGGGCATGACGCGCCATTGGTATAGACCACGTCCGGGGACGGTAAAAGCAGTGTATTGCTTACTCGCCTCCTCCATTGGGATCTGCCAGTATCCATTTTTCAAGTCTAAGCTGCTCATGTATTTTGCATTTCGTAGCCTATCTAAAATGTGGTGGATCCTTGGAAGCGGGTAGGCATCTGGAACCGACTTCGCATTAAGTTGGCGATAGTCTACGCATAGTCTCCAGCCACCCGTTTTCTTCTTCACCAGAACTATTGGTGCACTATGGCAGCTGGTTGACGGTTCAATGCACCCTTTCGCCAGGAGCTCATCTACTTCTTTATTTATTATATCCTGCGTTGCTGGATTCCTCGGATAATATCGTTGTTTTAAGGGTCTGTCATCGGTCATTACAATTTTGTGTTTTGTTATATTAGTGGGGCCTTGCAGTTCATTGAAAAGTTCTAACTCCTTAGTCAAAAAATTATC
This sequence comes from Pherbina coryleti, assembly GCA_943735915.1. Taxonomy (NCBI): domain Eukaryota; kingdom Metazoa; phylum Arthropoda; class Insecta; order Diptera; family Sciomyzidae; genus Pherbina; species Pherbina coryleti. The sequence continues at coordinate 160,853,044 of OX030950.1, read as the reverse complement.
TATTTCCTGTTGGGATATCCCCTGTGACTCTCGTATAACCGTGCATGTTGGTAAACTCTGGGTTCCTGTATAATTTTTACGTAGCTCTATCATTTCACCACCACAGCCGAAGCATGCCCCAGCTCCGATTAAGAAGTCCATACCTAGTATCAATTCCTCTGTGACATCCGGAAGAACTAGGAGAGAGATTTTACATTTGGTGGAGCCTAATCTTATCTCAACGAGCAGTGACTCGGTGACACTCCTTACCGTTCCGTCAGCCATGCGAACATTTGCACTGATTACCTGCCTGTTTTCCTGTGTTCTTAGTTCCTGAGCGAGTGATTGGCTCGCAAAGCTACGGGTTGCTCCTGTATCCAATATTCCTTCAATCCGATGATTATTGATTTCAACGTTTGCAAAAATTTTGGTGGTATCGTATTGCAAAATCTTTAATTTTGTTGACGGTTCTTTTGACTTGGCCCTGACACTCCTGGATTTTGGCCAGGGCCCCAAGCGTTTCCCGATCGTCCTTGCCGACAACATTCAATGGTTCTTCTTCCTTTAGCACCACAATCCCAACAAAAGTATACTTTTGCATTTCTGCACCCTCGCCAAAAATGACCGTTTTGTCCACAATTTCGACAGCCAGTCTGAGGATTTATTGGGGCGTCAATGGTGTGAGTTACCATTCGATTTTGCTCTTCTCGATGATTTCTCGATGACCGATTTTGTTCTATCGGTGGGACTCTTAAATTATTGTTGCCTCCCTTAATTTGTTCGAAATCATCTGCTAAAGCAATAAGTTCATTGAGACACGCAAAATCCTTCCGTTTGATGTATAATTGGTAATCCTGTTGACAATTTCGAAATACGCGTTCTAGCTTCTGTTCCTCCGTAAAGTTGGTATAGCGCATCAAATCCTGCATACTTAGCACGTAGTCCTTGAATCTCTCCCTCGAATACTGTATGCGTCCTCTGATCTGATCTTCCAATTGTTCGAAGAACCTCGATGGCAAAAAGAACGACAGTAAATTCTTTTTAAAACTCTGCCAGTTATTCCATTGATGATTATTGTTGCGCCACCATGTTAAGGCACGATCCGTCAAGAGTTCCGGCATTGTACGCAATAAAAATTCTTTGCTTATACCATAAGCGATGGCAAGCTCCTCCACCCTCTCTATAAAACTCAATGGATCACGTTTTCCATCGAATCTAACCGACCACTTTCGTACTTGATCGATAACATTTGAATAAGGTACATTATCATTATGTCTACCGCAATTTGATCCAACATTTGATGTTGGTACTTCAAAAAGATTGCTTGTCCGATCCTGGACGACGGGCGCTTGTGGCACCTGGAGATGTCGTGGTGACGTGGGCCTCTTCTCAGCATGTCTTGCCTCTAACTCCTGTAATCGTTGCATATACTGTGGTTGCTCATCAACCTCAGCGACAAAACCAGAGAATCGTTTTCTTAACTCCTCTACTGATCCTTCACTATCAAATCCAAATTCATTTGCATATGCAACGAGCTCTTCCTTGCGGAGTCCATAAATCCACGACGTTTTGACCATTTTACCTTTTTTTTTTTTTTTTTTTTTTTTTTTTAAAAAATTAAATTTTTCGGTCGTGAAAATAAATTTCCTGGTTCTCAAAAAAGGTAAGATGTTAAAAAAAATAACTTTCCGAGTAAATTTCTACGTTTAAAAAAAAAACCCAGACTTCGTATTGTGAAAGCAAAAAAAAAATACTTTTCCACTTATAGATTCTTATAGACTTATAGACTCTTCTGCGAGTTATTAAATAATTATAAAAAAAAATAAAAAAAAATGTTTACAAGAGAAAACAATATTGAAACCTTAGATAGATGGAAGAATAGTGACTCAATCAGTGTCCCTGCTCGGGCGCCATTGTAACGACTTCCTGTTTCCCAGGATCTATAGCTGGGATAGATCAGCGAGTGTCCAGGGTCGTACAATTATTTATTGATTTGAGACACTGATTTGGTTTTATGTTTATGTTTATTTTCTCTTGTAAACGTTATAAATTGTATTATATATATATTCAGTATGAAATTATATAAACTTAAGATATGATGTTACTCTTGGATCCTGGATTCCTGGTTCGGAGTATTCGCCTTTGCCTCAGCTCCCCTGTATCTTCAATGCCTTCACTGTCCCTTCGTGACAACGTGACGTGCGGATTTCTAGTACGGCTATACTTTGCCTAAAGGTTACTGCTAATGTGTCTGTGAAAGACTGATGATACTCCTTTATCGGCGCAGTGGAAACTCGAACACCGATAAACAAGCGAATACTAATGAACTATTGACCGAAAACTACTAAGGATAACTGATATGTCTATGAAAGACCAAGAATTCTTCTTTATCGGCGCAGTGGAAACTCGAACACCGATAAACAAGCGAATAATAAAAAAATAAAATATATATACTTAAAACTATCAAGGATCATAGGTATGTCTGTGTAAGACCAAGGAAACTTAATTATCGGCGCAGTGGAAACTCGGACACCGATAAACAAGCAAATGACTAATGAACTATTAACCTAAAGGATAACTGATATGTCCATGCAAGACCAAGGATTCTTCTTTATCGGCGCAGTGGAAACTCGAACACCGATAAACAAGCGAATAATAAAAAAAAATAAAATATATATACTTAAAACTATCAAGGATCATAGGTATGTCTGTGTAAGACCAAGGAAACTTAATTATCGGCGCAGTGGAAACTCGGACACCGATAAACAAGCAAATGACTAATGAACTATTAAGCTAAAGGATAACTGATATGTCTATGCAAGACCAAGGATTCTTCTTTATCGGCGCAGTGGAAACTCGAACACCGATAAACAAGCGAATAATAAAAAAAAATAAAAAAAATAAAATATATATACTTAAAACTATCAAGGATCATAGGTATGTCTGTGTAAGACCAAGGAAACTTAATTATCGGCGCAGTGGAAACTCGGACACCGATAAACAAGCAAATGACTAATGAACTATTAACCTAAAGGATAACTGATATGTCTATGCAAGACCAGGGATTCTTCTTTATCGGCGCAGTGGAAACTCGAACACCGATAAACAAGCGAATAATAAAAAAAAATAAAATATATATACTTAAAACTATCAAGGATCATAGGTATGTCTGTGTAAGACCAAGGAAACTTAATTATCGGCGCAGTGGAAACTCGGACACCGATAAACAAGCAAATGACTATTTAATAATAAAATAAAACTCCATAAAACTATCAAGGATATGTCTGTGTAAGACCAAGGAAACTTATTTATCGGCGCAGTGGAAACTCGAACACCGATAAACAAGCGAAAAACTAACTAATAATAAAATAAAAGATATAAACAAAAAAAAAAAAACAAATCTATCAAGGATATGTCTGTGTAAGACCAAGGAAACTTATTTATCAGCGCAGTGGAAACTCGAACACCGATAAATAAGCGAAAACTAACGAGGTTCTACTAGGACAATGCTATGCGCACTTACCTCACGTCACTGCGTCTTTCTTGAAGGACAAAAGGCGGTTTTCTGTATCGTTCTCTGCCGGCGTCTCTGCTGACGTTCCCTGTTGGCTGCGCTGTCGATGACTCTGCTTTGTCGATGCCAACGTCTCTGCTGACGTCCCTGTTGGCTGCGCTGTCGACGTCTCTGCTGACGTTCCTGATGGCAGCGCTGTCGATGCCAACGTCTCTGCTGACGTCCCTGTTGGCTGCGCTGTTCGTATCCCTGTGAGCAACACTGTCGATAATCCTGATCCTGCTGATGTCTGCTCCAACTTTGTGTTCCTGGCAGCGCTGTCGATATTTTAATCCTGATGTCCTTTCCTTAAGTTTTCGACTTAAATCCGCGGCGCACTTTAGCTGTTGCCTTGATCTCTGATATTCACCAACTGTCCAAAAACTTTCTGTGTTCTCCCTTTTATACCCTCGGTTCTTGTGCTTGTTCGTTCTCTTGTTGCAAGAACAAGCAACGCGTGGCCTAGTGACTGCTTGTAGTTTGTTGTTGTTTGTATTTTTCCGTTTGCTTTACTTTGAGCAAGCAGCGCGTGGCCTACGTGACTACTTGTGAGTTGTTGTTGCTTGTACTTTCTTGTTTGTTCGATCATCCGATTGTCCCGTTGCCAACATGCAACCTTACAGGGTGCTTGGTCTCTTGCGCATGAAAAGTAAATTAGATTTAAGATTTGGTTAAATTCAATTATTTTTTTTTTATTACTTAAGGAAAATGCGATGATAAAATATAACAAAAATAAAAATCAATATTTCATTTGTTTAAATAATTAAAGTAAAAAAAAAGACTATGCGGAAAACTAAAATAAATATGTGGTATAAATTTATCCCTGAAGAAATTTGTCATCACAGTGTTTTTTGACATTTATGAGCATTCGTCATTTATGAGCGTATGCTTGTAAACAGCCTTCTCAGTAAAAAAAAAATTTTTCGCGCCAATTTGATGCGACCACAGTTGTCAAAATGCAAACACTGCTTAAGGGGCGCATTATTTTTTAACTCCTTAATGCACTTATGGGGCGCTTTTGTCTTCAGCAAAGTTTATGATACATAATTGTTATTTTTGATTGTTTTCAGATTTCCGCGTATTGTGGATCTCAAATTATATTATATATTATATTATATTATATTACATTATATTATATTATATTATATTATATTATATTATATTATTATTTCCCAATAAAATATCGGTAACGCACCAAATTATATGCCTCAAAGGTGGTGTGGAAATACAATAAAAACAAAACTATATTATCATATTTTATAATAATTTAATTATTTTTATATAATATAATTAAATTAGCTCCAAAATCAGTAAATTTAACCCAGAATCTATTGTATATGTGATTCCAATTAGAAACTGTTTGGACCTTCTTTAGCGATCTAACCGAATATGGCCCTCAGTAAATGTTTCTGTATTGCAATACAATTTTATTTTAATTTATTAGGTCTTTAATTATCAAACGTTTTATTAATACCGTATAACTCTAAACACCTGTTTTATATGTTATTCGAATCAGAAACAAATTGAGCCTTCTTCTTCGATGCAACTGAATACGGCCCTTTGGGAATGTTTATGTATTTGTGTCAACCAACACGAATAAGAAAAATACCACACTTTTGGGCAATAACATCACTTCCTTATATCTTAGTTCTTTGCAGGCAGCACTGAATTAACTCGTTGCTGTTCTCGTATTTTTGTAATAGTAATTGTGGTTCTTGTACTGGCTAAGCCTCATGAAAATTAAACGCCGCTCGAGACTTGAACTTCATTAACAGCTGTTTGTTTTGACATTTTAAGCACACGTTTCTTAAAAAATTATTTGTTTACAAATTTAAGATTTTCATCTTATAAAGTACTTCCAAACAAGTTTAATAAAAATGAAGAAATTCTTTGTGCCCAGCAAATGGGAAAAAACTGCTGATGCTATAAAATTCACGACGATAAAAAGAAACTTCAATGGAACAGAATCTTCAGCTGCAACAACAACCATCTCCGCGGAAGTAACAAAAAAGAAAAATAAAAAGAAGAATAAAAAAGACAAACAAAAACTGGAGCAGTCAAAAAAACCGAAGGGTCCTCTAGCGCCAGTGCCACCCATTACGCCAAAAGTAAAAACCGGGCGCATTGAGAAAAAGAAAAACAAACAAAAGCAGAAAAAGTTAAATTTGGCAAATGCCACAGCAGTGGCAGCTGTGGAATCACTAATTGATGTTGCCACAAGCGCTGCAAGTGAAACACCAGTCAGCGCTCTGCAGGCAAAACTCAAGGAACAGCTAATGGGTGGACGTTTTCGCTTTATAAACGAACAGCTTTATACCATGGACAGCGAGCGAGCTCAGGAACTCTTCAAGGGCGATCGTGATGCCTTTGCTGCGTATCACGACGGTTATCGGCATCAGGTTGAAAAATGGCCACTCAATCCTCTAAACCGCATCATAAAAACTATTAAGAAACTGCCAAGATCTCTGGAAATCGGTGACTTTGGCTGCGGCGAGGGACAACTTGCCAAATCGGTGCCACACAAAGTTTACTCCATGGATTTGGTCAGTTGCCGCGATGATATCATAGCCTGTGATATGGCCAGTACACCACTAAAGCCACAGACGCTGGATGTTGCCGTCTATTGTTTGTCACTTATGGGCACTAATCTAAACGATTATCTGCTGGAAGCTAATCGTGTGCTTAAGATAGGTGGCTTTGTTTATGTTGCTGAGATACAATCACGCTTCGATGATGTTCACAAATTCGTCAAATGTCTCGAAGGTTGCGGTTTCGAACTGATCAAAAAAGACGTCAGCGTTAAGCTGTTTTATTTCTTCCATTTTAAGAAAGTTCGTGATGTGGGTAAAGTTGCTCTTCTGCAGCCATACTCATTGAAGCCGTGCTTATACAGAAAGCGGTAGATAACGTAAAAGTTACGTTGTTTTGTTTTTAATTTTTTCCTCATTTCATTAAAGTTTATATAAATGAAAATATTTAAGTACAATAGAATCTAGCATAAGCAAGCCTGAAGTTATGGTTAGTTATTTTATGATATTTACAACTTTGTTACTGAAGGAGAAACATAAATAAAATGTTGAATGTATGTTGTATATTGGAAAGCAATGGCATGTTGAAAATGCTCTTTTAAATTGAAAACTTTGTTCTAAACTTAAAAATCTTATTGTTAAGTAGAAATAAAAAGAGACATTTCTTTAAACTGGTCACATAAAAGGGGCATTAAAGATGTTTCAAGCTAATGAGCTTGTATCGAGACTTGATCGTGATTGCCTAGACTAGAATCACTTCTTGCACTATGACAAAACAATAAGATAGAATTGTTGTGGATATCAGGAAATGAAGGCGGCGCCTCTGTCTAAAGAGAGGAATTCAAACCTCTTATTGACCATAAACCATTACTAGTCTCGCTAAATGCAACATTGCACAAAGGATTAGGACCTGGGAATATAAGAAATTTCTGTGCAAATGGAATATAATTTATTACTTATAAGCTAAAACTACCACGAGCAAGCAAACAAAACAAATAATGCACGCACAGAAAGAAAAGAAACCAAATTCTCTCAGAAGAGCCACTTCAAAAAAATTATTGAAGCTTGCCAAATTGACCTACTTCCTCTAATACGTTTCTATGCAGATCACTCTACCTTCAGATATTATCTAAAAAATATTGGATTAGGGAAAATCTGAAACATATTGAATGTGAATTTTGAGTAATTTAAAAACGCAGACATCTTCATTTTATAAGGGCTTTAGTGTCACGGTCAAAATATAGGCCGGAAATTTAAAACCAATCTAAAAATTCATTAAAAGTGGATTCAGGAAATCTACTTAATGGATTATACTTCCTTTTCGATATGTTGAAGAACATACACAGAAAATTTCATGTTAATCCGGCGAATTAAATAAGCATCTTTCTTAAAATACAAAACATTAAACGCGATGTTCTCCAAACTATGTTTTTGAAGATTTTTTCAGAAACGGCTGTTTAAATTTTGTACACAAGTTTTTTATTGGCTTTTTTTTAGTTATTTATCGAAGATTATTATTAACCGAAAAATATTTACTATTTAATAAACAATTTTAGGCCTAAATTAATGTAAAAAATCGTCTTTCTTTGTTGAGGATCCGTAATTTTATCCAAAATTAATATTTTGATAATTTCCTCCGATTAAATACTTATTATGTTACCGTCTTTAATTTTTGCTTTTTACTTTTCAGATGATCAAGTCCAAAGATATCGTTCTCACCGCATGAAGCATATTTTTAGAGGAACTCCCAGAGATCGGCTACAACAGGTTGAAAACTACTTATTTTTAAAATAAAAATATGACAGTAAGGACAAAAATTTTACTTACACTATTGGGATTAAGACGCCCAAGTACTTTCTATAAAAATTAGAAAACACAATTTATAGGCGTGGGTCTAAACCTCCTTAGAGGTTGTTAAGAACTTTGTCATCCTGAGATACAGCGTAAACTTCTCCAACGATGTCAGTATTAAGATAGAACGAAGGATAACTCTTGTCAAAAAGTGTTACTTTGAGGTAAAAAGGCAATTTAGAAGAAGAGCCCTATCTCGACGCACAAAACTCACGCTCTATAAGACACTAATCATGCCCGTCCTATTATATGCAGTACAAGTCTGAACGTTTAGCACTTCTGATGAAAAGACTTTGGGAACCTTCGAGAGAGAGAGATTTTTCGTAAGATTTTCTATCCAATCTGCGTCAATGGCGAGTACCAAATGTGATGGAACCACGAGCTGCATGACCTGTACGCCGACATCGACATAGCTAAGCGCATCAAAATCGAGCGGCTCGGCTGCCTAGGTCATGTTAATCGGATGGAAAACGACGCTCGAAAAGCAATAGCTGGCGAAAATTCTTAGGCGAGGCCAAAAACGATCACCTGTTGTAAGCGCCAGATAAGTAAGTAAGTATAAGAACCACGATACAAATTAAAAAAGTTGAACCCTTTGTTTTTTCTAGAATTTATATTTATAATTATTTTCAACTCAACTCTTCAAACAACTTGAAGACTTATTTATATGTTTGTGTTTTCTTACACACTTACATACTCGTAAACCATTGTGATGTGGTTTTTATTATTTATATGTATGTTTGCATAAAAATGCATTTTCGTAAATATTTGAATGTAATGAAATAATTTCTTTGAAATATTTTACCTTAATAATAATAAATAATTTATAATTATTTTAATAGTTATCATTAAACTTACCATCTAACTTGCTTATGATTTATTTATGCATTTATTTATGTGTTTATTTATAATTTCAATAATGTTATTTATAATTTTTCTCTTAAATTTAATTTTGTCTCTATAGCTAATTTTGACACTACTTAATGCTACTTTTAACTAATGTAATATTATTATAATTGATAAAGTATTGATTTTTTTTTTGTTTTTTCAAAAAGTTCTATAAATGCTTTTAGCTGATTATAAAATTATAAAAATCGTTTTTTTTTTTAATTAAAAATAAAAAAGAAAAAATTCAGTTATCAAAATCATTTTATGTATATTAATAAATAAAGTAAAATCTATTGTTAAAATTTGTTTGTAAATTTTTAGTTTATCTGTTAATATTTTTGTTATTATTAAAATGTGTAAATTTTCATTAACTATAGTTTGCGCTCCTGCAAATTTATTTTTATTCTATCGGAATGTATGTCAATCGATTCTACTTGCAAGTATTCCCTAGTATTTGATTCTATTTAGTATGTAAATTTTTTCTTACCAAGCTAAAAGTTCTATGAGTATAAATGTATGAGTGTTTGTCAAGGGTCTGGCATCAAATTGCTTAGTTGATTCTTATTAAAGATCTTAAGTTTTGTTATCGATAAAGTAATCGTTTTCGATATTGTATTGTATAGTACTAGTCAAATTTTGGTGCTGTTAAAACCTCTCAAAATAACAAGAATGTTCATTAAGCGTTCCTTTACTGATCGTTTCTATGAATTTTTCTAGGGTAGGGTCTAGGTTCATAAAAGGTGTGCGATAACGAATTCGTCGAAATCTCTTCCCTCAGGAAACATAATTTTAACCGTTGCAGAATTTGACCACAAGCAAAATGATAAAAAACGCAAGAACATCTCCAGAAGCTTAAAATGCTCTTCCGAGTGTTTAAAGAGGTCATCATTCTGCTTCGGTTATGGTTTGGAGGGGAGTTTCTCATTAAGGTAACACAGTTTTGCATTTCTATGAGAAAGGAGTAAAAATTGGGACAAAAGTGTTTCAAAATTATATCTTAGAAGGTGTGGTAACTGGCTTAACTAATACCCTCTTTAATGGACAGAGATGGGTTCTTAAACTGGATTCTGTTGCAGTACACAAGCCAAAATCACTCAGGATTGACTGAGGATCGTAATCAAAAAATCTCACAGAAATTTGGAGAGTCTCAAATCCGATCCCGATGTGAAAAAGTGCGTACCGCTATAGCCAAATGGCCGGAACGTTTACGGGCCTGCGAAAAAGCAAGAGACAGTCATTTCGAGGAGACTTTATTTTATGCTAATCTGTGGCAATAAGAAAAAACACAATATAAGTCAAAATATCTTAAATACGCGATGTTTTATTTTCATTACTTCGTCTATTTCCCGGTAAAAAAGCGATTTGGTATTTGTGCAAAAAAAAAAAGGACATTCATGTATCTACAAATTTCATGTTCGATTGTTCCATTTACTCCATTTACTTCCAGGAAACAGACGTGGTAAGGAAAATAAAACATCCCGTAAATACGATATTTAGAGTTATGTTGTTTTTCCTTACGCGATTCGAGATTGTGAGGATCTTCTCTCTACAAACTTTGATGTCATTACCAACTATAGCTTTGTAGCCAAAAATTGACTTAATCATTAGATAATTGTTCACTGACATCTGCGAGTTAAAGTAAGTTTGACTGAAATGCACGAGGTCAAGGTTTTGAGTTCCTGTATCGAACAATATCCTACGCTATTACTATAGGCTGATGAGACTATAGAAATTTCACGACACAAGGAATTTTCGACCTATGATTGAAATAATTTCCATTTCTATAATTCTCACCTATATTCAAACTTCCCATGTAAGTCAGACATGACTATATTGATATAATATCTGAAATCCTTGGCTTCGCCACTTTGAATTATGCAAGTTTCTCTTCAGAGTTCATACAAAAATTTGAAAATGTACTGAGCGATAACCTCTTTACAGTTCCTACTGTAAAGAACTTGAAAAAAATGTTAAATTATGTAGTAAAAAGCATATAATTTAATTTTTTTTCGAGCTTACTTCGCTCGAAATGTAATTACCCTCTACTTATGGAATTCGTAGTCATAAATTTCGGAATAGGTTCAAGTATAATTGAACATAACCTATATATACATATATATTAAATGTTGTCATAGTTTCATAAAATTATATTCATTCCTTATTTGTAAAAACAAGTCATGGAAAACATTACTAAACGTGATCACTAAAGAAACGAAGTCTATCTACCCTCTTCATTAAAAAAAAATTTCATGATGAAAGGCTCTTTATAAAGATCTACTTTATAAAGATCTCAGCTCTTAACTAAACTAAAAACAAAAACCTGAAAACCTTCCATTTTTCAAATTTAGATAGGCTTAGTTAAGATACAGTCTAGACTCAATCTAGAGTCAATGATTCTATGTAACCGTTAGAAAATATTGAACATTTCATTTATTTGCCATTTTTTACCAACTTAAGGAGCTTTTGCCAGACCCTTGAAGTGTTGTATGTTTGTATATATAAATGTTTGTGTATATGTTGATTTTTTTTAAATAAGTCATTATACTAGTGTTTGAAGTTCCTAGTAAGTGGAATTTAGAGAGAAAGGTTTTACTTTTTCTCATTTACTATTAATTTTTTAATTGCTAATTTTAAGTGGAATGTCTTATTTTTCTTTTTGTAAAAGTTATTAGTCCCATATATTTAGATGTGTTAATGTTGTTGTGTGTATGCGAGTTTTTTTAGCAAATTGTGTATTTACAAAATTATTCAAACTTGATTAAAAAAAAAAAACAAAACTAAAAAAGAAGAAATAGGTATTTTTCTAAAGAGCAAAGAACGTATACATACAGTGACTCACATATCTGATCAAATGTTTCCCACTGTGCACATATTTTACTGAAATACCGTTACGTCTAATGCTGCGAAGTGAATGTTGTTGAATTCTCACAAGATACTAATGTGCTCTATTTAATAAAAGTATTATCTTAGTTTGAACTTGTCTATTGTTGAGAAAAGAGCGGTTAAGAAAACTTTTCTCATTTGATTAATTGTGTGAGCTTGAAGAACTTTTTATAAAACTTTTTACGGTTAATACAACATTGCTTTCAAAACGAATATTTTGCATTGTTTTCAAGTTGGTTTAATTTTTGTGATAAAAACTCAGTGATTTTGTGAAATTATTTATAGACATCTTTTATATTAAAAATATTCCTCTTGGAGCAAAAAAATGAGGCAAGAATATTGTGGATGAAATAAACCATTTGCTTGAAAGCGGCTGTTCTCATAGAGAAATTTCAATAAAATTAAAAATTTCTGTGAGGACCTGTTCACTTTCTGTTCACACCCAGTTGGAAGGTAGGCGAACACCTCTCTAAAGCTATCTATCTTTTCTTATTACCTCAAGCATTAGAAGAAGGCACTAATACCTTTGAAGATGAACACGGCAGCTGCAAAGCGATGTGTTGAAAAAAAATGGAAGAAAAATGCAAAAGTAAAAAACAAAACAAATCGACATCCATATCGTTCCTTCATTGCCAAAAGAAGGAACTCGAATTCTTGAGTAATAACTTCTTACGTGCTCGAAGATGTGACGAAGGGATTAATACCCTTTACGTAGCAGCGCCATACAAAAAAGATATGGCATTTGGTAGTAAAGGGGTATGATCGCCGAATCTTAAAGGATGTGCCAAGAAGCTATCTTGAGATTATCGTTTTTCCTACTGGGCAATTATCGAAAACAATGAACACCCAAGTTATTCCCTTGAAAAAGAGATGCTGGAAGCCTATGCTGTTGTCGTCCCTTCAGAAAAAAATTGTACGGGATATTGCTATGGGAAAAGAAGAAAATGCTGTAACCGTGCAAAAAACATTGCATCGATTCTACTCCATTTACGTGAGCGCCGAAACGGTCCGTCGGACATTGCTATGAATCGGAATGAAAGGTTGCGCTAATGTTAAAAAAAACACGACTGACCGAGCGCCACTTAAACTGCGCTTAAAATTCGCAAAAAAGTACAAAAACTTTGGTGTTGAAGAATTAGATGGCGGGATTTTTTTTTCTGATGAAACGAAAATTAATTGGATCGGATCGGATGGACGTCAGTGGACTTGACAAAAAAAAGGTAGTCAACTGAAAAAACGGATGATTAAGGAAACGGTTAAATTTGTTGGCAGCAATGTGATGATGCTGGTTTCGGTTTATGTCAAAGAGTGCTGGGAAGAATGACAGCAGATGGTTACATTTCTATTTAAAATAATTGTTTGATGGGTAGTCTAGAGAAGTGGGGTACGGATGTTTCCGACATTATTTTCCAACACGATAATAATCCGAAACATACTGCCCGGATTACTAAGACATGGATTCAGGACCATGGCTTCAATGTCCGTGAATGGTCCCCTCAATCTCCGGACCTTAACTCCATAGAGCACCTCTGGCAACATTTAAAAACAAAATCAAACACGCATTCTACAACTCCATCCAATTCTGACGAACTGTATGCCAGAGCTGAAGCCGAATGGTACCAAATACCACCAGGGGTGTGCCCAAATTTAGTTAACAGTATGCCACGAAGACTTGAAGCAGTTTTAAAAGCTAAAGATGACATACAAAATATTAAAAAGCAAGTTTTACTCAAGTCACAAATTTGATCAAATGCCTTATATATCAATCCTTGTTTTCAGGACTCCTCAACAAATTCTCACCGTTTTGTTTTTTTTTATACTTTTTTTACGTTTTGTTTTTTTTATACAATATTACCCAGCAAACATTATGACTCTTAATAGAGGTAATATAAATGAGGTTTTATCGTCATTATGCGCTCATTTTCGTAGGTTTCGGGCCTCAAAATATGATTCATAATAATGACTGCTTTATGCCTCATTTAAGACTCAAAATTTAGACTCTTTTAAGACTCATATTTAATACTCTTTTAAGACTCATAATAAAGACTCTTTTAAAACTCATATAAATTAGTGTTTTTGGACTCAAAATTAAGACTCATATTTAATACTCTTTTAAGACTCATAATAAAGACTCTTTAAAGACTCATAATAAAGACTTTTTTATAACTCATATAAATGAGTCTTTTTGGACTCAAAATTCAGACTATTTGAAGACTCATTTTAAATACTTTTTTAAGATTCATAATAAAGACTTTAAATAAATATTTTTTTAGAACTCATATAAATGTCTTCTGGACTCAAAATTAAGACACTTTTGATAGTCATATTTAAAAATCATGGAATGGAATCTTTAAAGACTCATACTAAGACTCTTTCAGAACTCATAGAAGTAATTATGATGCGTTTAGGCTGAAATACATTTTTAGATTCAAATTTATTTAAAATATTTGATAGTTGAAAAATAAAAAAAAATGACAACACTATCTTTTTTTAAACATTTCAAATAAAAAGTAATAGAAAAATTTAAAGTCATTTTACAATCATATAAAAAACTTCTTTATGAGTCTTTTTATTGCGTACTCATAAAACACGCATAAAAAAATGCCCTTTTTAGAGTCTTATTTCTGAGCTATCATTTTACAATCATATAAAAGACTTCTTTATGAGTCTTTTTATTGCGTACTCATAAAACACGCATAAAAAATACTATTTTTTGAGTCTTATTTTTGAGCAATCATTTTACAATCATATAAAAGACTTCTTTATGAGTCTTTTTATTGCGTACTCATAAAACACGCATAAAAAATACTATTTTTTGAGTCTTATTTTTGAGCAATCATTTTACAATCATATAAAAGACTTCTTTATGAGTCTTTTTATTGCGTACTCATAAAACACACATAAGAAATACTCTTTTAAGAGTCATTTTTTTGAGGCACTCAGAAAATGTTTGCAGGGTATACTTTCTCTAAAATACATTGAACTTTAATAAAAAAGAAGTAAATTTTTTTCAGATATAAACAATTATTTGTATTTTACACTTGATCAACTATGTGAGTCACTGTATATAAAACAGTACGGAAAGGTCTGGCCATGAACGTATGTAAGCCCGTGATAGCTCATTTTGTTTCACCCTCCCGTAACTTCTCACGCCCATGTACGAGAGGGAAATTTCAAAAGCAATTATATGTTATTTGCTCATAGTGTGCACGCACTCGTGTTTCCGTTCATGAGTCGTACATTCGGTTTATCGCACTTCTTTTTCGAACAAAAATCGATCATTCTTTGGTTATGTTTCAGTGAGCGCGTATGATTACTTGTGTACCCTTTCGAATCGTATGCTTACAAAGACTCGCGAGCGGACTGTTCCGTACTCCGACATAAAGCCTCCATTTAACAACTTATAAAACAAAAAGAATTATTAGAAAAATTGTTTATTCATGTATTTGTAATGTTCGAAATTAAAATTCTTCAGAAAAAAAGAGTCGGCTCAGAATCAAAGTAATTCTCGCCAGACGATCCGCTGAGAACTTGTTGAGAATAAATGATTGGCGATTTTCGAAGTATTTATTTGTCGTTATTTTCTTTTCGAATATGCCACAAGTTTTATTTAAGACATAGGAATGATATAAACACAAATAAAGAATGTTCCAAGATAGAGAAAGTTAACAAAATAGTCAGGAACGTATTCTATTCTGAGCAGAAATATCGTAGGCCTAATTTTATTCAACACTTAAAGAGCGGATCGCTAGGTCACCAGAGAAAAAAAAAAGAGTAGATTCAAAGTTGGATCGTCACGGTTGTCAATCGACGGCATCATAGCGAAGGTTTTCATGCATTTTCATGTATTCTTTTGCTTGAAAACATCGTCGGTCGACAAAGGCTTTGATTCTGTTCTGGCTCATAAGCAGAATTTTTCCTAAAGCTTAAAATAAATATTTAAAAATAAATAAATAAGACATCGCTCAGATCTCAAAATAAAAAACACGATTATAATTATTTTTTGTATGTACAAAAGTAATATTTTACTATTTTATTGAAATATACAAAATATTTTTGAATTTTTTTTCTCTTTAAATTTTACAAAAATAAAAAATAAAAAAATTAGAAACAAATAAAAGAAGTAGGCATTATTTAAAAATAAAATACACAAAATATAGGAATATCAATAACGAAATGTTAACAAAATTATATAAATGTATATAAATAAAATCATTGAGCGGGTATTCACAGAGTGACGTATCTAGACAACACTTTACATGTCATATTTTCGAACGAGTTACTTACGTTGAGTTTGTTTTTTTTTGTACATAGCTAATCATTATAATTTTAAACCAATTTGTAAAAATACAACACAACTGTGAGTACCCTTTAGTAGAGTAAAAATTTCGATTTTCCATTATTTACTAAGCAATCAAGCGGCCACTCTGTCACGCTTGCTTTCTTGCTTGCTTGCCATGATGTACTTTTGTATCTTGCTTGCTCTATTTTCTAAAATAATAATATTTTTAAACTTTACTTTCTTTAACGCTTATGTAAATGTCATCATTATGATGTAAATTTTGTTGTTTACTATTTCTTAATTTTTTAAGTTACAAACTACAAATTTGCTTAAATACGTTTTTAAGTTTTTGTTTTTCTTTAACTATTGTTGTTTTTGTGGCCTTATTTTAATGCTTAGCTTTAAATATTTTAAGTTAAAGTTTAAGTTTTAATTCGATTTGAGTTTTCAATTTGTTGTTGTTGTTTTTATTTTTATTTTTTTTTGTTTTTTTTTGTATTTTTGCTCTAAGTTTTCTTTGACTGCTATACTGATTATTGGTAATATTTATGATTTTTATGTTCAATGTTAAACATAAAAATGCTTTTAAAAATTAGGATTTATTTTCAACAGTTTCTTTTTCAGATTTCTACTTTCAACTCTTCTAGAGTTATTTTTGTTTTTAATATTAATTGTAATAATAATGCTTAAATTTAAGTTTTATGCTTTTTTAATTATTTTTTTGTCATTATATGTGGCTTAAATTATTAAGTTACTTAAATTTGTAGTTTATATATTTTTGTTTATATATATATTTAATATTTTGTTAATTTTTTATAATAATTAATTAAATAACAGCTACAATATTAATAATTGCTACAATTTTATCTTATTTAATAAACTACAAGCCTTAAAAACTATGCCATAAATTTAAATAATAATAGTAATTGTTTAATAATAGAAAATATTTATAATTACAAACATTACATAATAACTGTAAAAAGTTTTTAATAAATTTCTTTTTTAAAGGATTTTTGTTTTTTTTTTTTGTTTTGTTTTGTTTTGTATTGTTTTATTTCTGTTAAATATAATTAAAATATCACCAATTTTTTGTTTTCTTTTTGTTTTGTGTAAAATAAATTTTGTTCATCTCTGTTGTTGCTGTGTTTTTAAGTAAATTTATTGTTGCTTTTTTCATTACTAAATAGTTGCTGCATTTCTGTGATTTTAATTTTGTTGCTTGCTGTTTTGTTGCTTGTCGTTTAAAATAGAAACAGGTTGAAAATAAATATTCGTTGGTTAAAAAATTGAAATCTACTTTACATGGTTTATTCACATGGAAGCAATAAAACAAACTCTATTCGGATCAATTTCGCACAAAAAAATTTCACAAAAAAATTTCGCATCTAAACAGCTTGATTTAATCATTGGGGGCAGTCTGGTTCTATTAATTCAAAAAATAAATTTTCTAAAAAACCCCGATTTATATATAAAACACCAGTAGAAATAGTTTACAACATATTATTGAAGTCGCCGAGATGGAAAAACATGTACAAGATTCTTATTTAGTAGGCAAAATTCTTTCTTAAAAAACTTTAAACACGTTTTTCTCGAACCAAACGTTTCCAACCTCCGTTTTTCACATATTCTGTACATATGTGTTCTTATATCTCGTAGTAAAATTATAAATATCCATTTATATTTAACTTTTTTTTTATGCGACCTAACATAAAAAGGGTAAAAAATTCAAAACTCCGCCATATTGTGTTTTTTTTTTTGTGTTTTTGGGCAAAATACTTGATTTAACAACCAGATATAGCAAGTAACTTACATTTTATTGTGAATTTTGAATTTTTTGTTTCAGGCGTTCTAGAGCTGAGAAATCATGTCAAACATTTTTAAACAGGAATGCCTTCAGTTGGCCCTTTCTCCGCCAACTTTTGTATACAACAATATGTCCAAAATAATGTATAAGATTAGCAGATTGTCAAATAAATTTTTTGATAAAAAAAAATTTAAAAATATACCCAGAAAGAACCAGGCTGCCCCATTAAAAAGAAGTTCAGCTTCAATGTTTATAAACATTAGATATATTTCCGTATTCACTTTAATTAAAGTTCGAGTAATAGAGAGTAATTTGATTATTTGTCAATAAATCAAAACAAGCAAATTTGTCAAGAAGTACGGTAACGACTTCAAGTAAGTTTCAAGCACAACAGCTGTTTTTTTGAAAATTGAAATTAAATAAAAATTAAATTGGCTAAAATTTTACTGGCTTAAATTGGCCAAACGAATTAAAAAAATTGAATTCAAAAAAGTTTCAATCGAATTGTTCTCCAGGAGTTCTTCCTATGGATCTGGAAGGGATCTGATGGCAGTATATTTCAAAGATCAACATTTCAGTTTGCATTATTTTAATTTTATTTTTAATAATTTTCTAACCAATTTCATAAATTTTTTTCAAAACAATTTAATTTTATCACTTTGACAATCAGCTGTTTGAAATTCGAGGTTCGTGCTCGAAGAAATTTTTCAAGTAAAGTTCGAGTAATAGAGGGTGACATTTTGCTTGTTCTTCTTCTCTATCGTGCTGGAATAATTTGTACGGAAAGACTTTCAAGTAACTTCAGGTCATGTTATAATAGGTCTGTTTCCGTACGCACTTCAAGTTACTTGAAGTTGCTTGAAGGCGTTTTTTACCCATTTTTCGAGCTCGAGAGAGAAGAAGAACAAGCAAAATGCCACTCTCTCGAGCCTCGAAACTAGCTTGAACCATGATACAATTACACAGGTAGGTTTGACAACAGGCTATTTTCTCACGAGATCGTTCATAGATTGTCAAACTCGTCTGTTTTTTGTTTTTTTTTTTTTTTTGTTTGCTTTGTCTTGTATGATTTTTGACAATTCATGTTCGCTGGAAAACTGTCACACCTACCTGATTAATTATACCATGGCTTGAACTTTGCTTGAACAATTTCTTCGAGCACGATAAGAACAAGCATCAAGAAGAACAAGAAAATGTCAAATTAGTGTTAATAAATTTGGCGCTGCTTACGTTTATAGGCAATCCGCTGTTTTTGTGCTTGAAACTCGCTAAAGTCGTTTCCGTACTTTTGTGTAAATTCTCTCATTTCGACAGATAATAAAATTTCTCTCACAGCTTGAACTTTACTTGAAATTTTCTTTAAGTTTGTACGGAAACAGACCTAATAATTACAAGGTAGCATTGACAGTTGTTTGGGAAACCAAATGCCGTCAAAAAATATACTCAAAAAGACACCGCTCACAATCGGCCATTGAAAACACAAACAATGTTAAAATCGTTAAAGTGAAAAAAGCAACAACTTCAACAGCTGCATTTCCACAAACAGTTGTTTTTGACAGGAGATGTTTTCTTGTAGAAGAGAAAATAAGCAGTTGTCTTGAAACGTTACTTGAAACGAGTACGGAAACAGATCCATGTTTCGTTTTCAGATTTTGTATGAGCTGTCAACTTCGATTTGACATTTATGGGCACTTATTAATTCAACCATGGGTACAATAACATGGTAGATGCAGGGAAGAGGAAGTGGACTCAGAACTATTTCAATTATTCATTTTTAGAAATTATTTCAATTTTATTTTTTTATCTTTTGCTTTCTTTTGCTATTTTGACAGTTATTCTTGAAAAAAAGAGAGTCTATCTTATTAATTTTACCATGGTTCGTTGTTCAGTGTTGTTCTGACAATTTTGACTCTTGGCTCAATAATTGACAAGATTGATAAATAGCTACAATTCGTTAAAATTCTTGTCCGTGTATCGCTTGGCTAATAAAAAACTGTTTCTAAATTAATAAGTTTTAATTTTAATTGAGATTTAAACACTTAAAGTATCTTTTGGTGCAGTCATAAATAAGCGGCTGTAAGCCAAGAGTCAGAATTGTCAAAAAGAAACCGAACAACGAGCAGCAGCGATGGTATAATAATACATGGTAGCATTGACAGTTGCTTGGGAAATCATATACTGTCAAAAAATATACTCAAAAAGAGAGCGCTCACAATCCGCCATTGAAAACAAAAGCAATGTTGAAAACGTTGAAGTAAAAAAAAAACAACAACCGCAGCAGCTGCTGATGTCATGGTATAATATAAGGTAGTATTGACAGATGCTTGGGCAACGACCATCTGTCAAAAAAAATGTCTAGAAAGAGAGCGTTCAATTAGTTCTTATGTTTTCGCCATTGTTTATGTTTCAGCGCTTGCAAATAACCCAACATTTTCTTACAAAATATTGCCTATTTCATTTAATTAATAGTGAGTTATTATTACTAGAACGAAAATAATTTGTAAACTTAATGTTATTAAGTGCAAACATAAAAAAAAAGGTTGAAAACGTTTAAGTGCAGCAACCTCAGCAGCTGCAGATGCATGTGGACGAAATTGAAGAAGTTTTCAATTAAAATTAAAACACCACGGCTGGAAAACGTTAAACACATATCACACATAATTTTTTCACAACTTTCATTATTATAATTGTGTATTTAACGCACATATTTTGCGGAATTTATTTATTTTTATATTCGTTTAATTCTTGTTGCACGAACAACTGTTTTTGACAGATGGTCGTTGCCTTGTTGCTGAGAAAATCTATACTTGTCAATGCTACCTGTATAATTGTATCATGTGCTGATGTATTTGCACAAAAAGCTGTTTTTGACAGTTTATGCTTTCCTGTTGAAGAGAAAATAAGCAGTTGTCAATGCTACCATGTATTATTATACCATGAGCAGCAGCAAAAAGAAGCATACACTTATTTGTATTTATTTTGACAGTTTCGACTCAGAGCGAGAGAAAATTTGAGCCACGAGAATGCCTTCTTTATTCTACCCTTTTTCAAATCAATTCCAATGAATTGTAGCTACTTTCCTACCTTGGTATTTGCTGAAAATGTTTTTTGTGGCTCGCAAGCAATAAAGTGCTTGGGCTCAGGCTCCCGCTCGCGAGCTAGAGCGGTCGAAAAACTTTTATTAATTCCAGCGTGAGCGAAAATATTATGTGGCTCGGGCTTACAAGCGGAACGAAATAAAGACATAAAGACGTAGAGACTCACAATTAGGGAACGTAAAGGACCGCTAATGTACTCACGTGCGCCCGTACATTGCTCACTTTAATACACTCTCTACATTTTCAAATGTCGTACGCACACGTACGAGAGTCAAAGTTTTAAAGGAATCGTACTTGATCACGTACGAGAATGCTTAAATTTTTTTTTGCGTAAACGTTTGTGGGTGACTTTCGATAGTCGCTAGAGAGACTGTTCATCAGCCGTACATGGCAATGAATGCAAAAATAAATAATAGCGTAGGGACGTAAGGTGTGGACGTAAGACGTAAGGGGCGTGGAGGGTCCCAGAAGAGCCTTAGAAACTTTTATAGGTTCTATGAACTCCTTGCATACAATTCTTTGATGCTAAGGCAAAAAAGATTGGCTGGGGCTAAATGTATGGTCCTAGATAGTTCTTTCAAACCTTTTTTTAGCTTTTGCGGATTTCTTTGGAGGGGCAAAGAACCTGCTAAAGTTCCAATGATTTAATTTTATCGATACAATATCACGGTGGAAACCTTTAGCTTTAGATCGTCGATGTTTTTCTCAAGAGTTCGTATATCTCGTTAAATGACTCAACCAGCAGCCTAATTATCCTCTACTTTAACTTGTTGTCATATCTGCCCTTGTCATGTGCGACTCACTATCTGTCCCATGACCATCAAAAGTCTCATCTGTGCTCTCGTCCATGAGCGCGTCCAACAGCTTAAGTTGACATAATCAAAATTTTCACGCAACAATGTTGATAAGCTTAAAAAAATACATAATATCCATGTACGGCTTACGAAACATTTTTTTTTACCAACTTTAAGCATTTTAAGTTTCAACAATATTTCTAATACTCCAAGCATTCATAAACATTGCAACTAGACACCCCAAAAAGGACTCTTAAGCCTGCGCATCTGTCAATCAAAGAAAACCCAAGAAAATTGGAATGTTTCAACGCGCAACATGGAAATCGCGCTATACTTGCTATCAAATAACTAGCAACAATTCGAAAAAAAAAAAATCACAGAAATGTTGTTGCAACATTTGGTGAAAAAACAAACAAATTAACGAACGAACTCATTTCTCTACGACACACCTGCTCCTCCTTGCCTACTGCAGTATATCCTGTATGTTGAAGTTGTCGGTATCGAGCGAGTTTATCAGATCCTGCGTCGAAAAGTTGCTGCCGTCAACGGGCAGATTGTCGAAAAATTCGAGACACAAATCATTCGAGCTAGCCACAACTGAGTTGATGGTTTGATTGATGGATGCAGTGCCGGCGCCGCCACCGCCAACACTCGATGCATTCGTCGCATTCGCTTGTTGCTGCAGCGATGTTGCAATAGCATTGTTACCAGCTCCAAGCGATGCATTGTTATTGTTGCCAGGCGCATTGCCTGCCTGTTGCTGCTGCATTTGCAACATTTGTGTGTGTTGCTGATGTGTGGTCGTTGTTGTTGTGGTTTGCTGCACAAACTGCTGTTGCTGCTGCTGTTGCATTGTTAGTTGCTGCGTTTGCGACATATGCATGGATGCCATCTGCATTTGAGCCATCATACTTTGCTGACTGCCGGGTTGTTGCTGGTGGTGTTGTTGTTGCAGCATTTGTTGCATCACTGCCGACTGCTGCGCCATGGAGTTGCCGCCATTACCTGGACCACCACCGGGTCCGCCGCCAGAGGCAGCCAACATTTGCTGAGCCAGCTGATTTTGTTGCTGCTGCTGGGCCGCTGCTACTTGCTGTTGGCGCAACATTTGTTGCTGCATTTGCGCGGGTGTTAGCTGCATGCCGGGATTGGGACCACCACCTTGAGGACCCATGCCGCCATTTGGGCCTCCAGAGTTGGGCATAAAGCCACCTGTTATTGAAGCAGAAGCAAAAATATTAGTTGATTATTTAAAAAAGTCTTGAAATATTTACTCACCACCATTGAAGCCACCTGGACCTTGACGCATGGGTCCACCGGGACCGGCATTGAAGTTCATTTGCTGCTGCTGTGACATCATCATGTGTCGCCACTCCTGCTGCGAGCCGATTGGCATGCCGTCGGGCGTTACCTGCACATTAGGTGGACGCTGTTGCGGTCCACCAGGACCCATTGGACCGCCATAGGGACCCATAGCTGAGCGTGGTGGCCCACCAGCGCCGGAATGTTGCATATACATTGAATGCTGAGGACGCATCATTGGGCCTATATAAATTCAAAGAAAAAAAAAATTAATTATTTCAGTCCTTTTATGTCAGGAGCCAGAGCTACTCACCCGATGGCGGTATGGGTTGCTGCGTCATGCGCCGCATGGCTGCTGCTTGGGCCGCCGCATTTGGAAAACGTCCACCGCCCACAGTTTGCTGCATCATCTGAGCCTGCATGAGCTGCGCCTGCGTCGCTTTGTATTCTGGAGGTGGCGGTCGATTGCCTGCCAAATGTTGCTGCTGCATGGCCTGCGCTCGCATCATTTGTTGCTGTTGCAGGAATTTCGCTTGATTCATATTCATGGGTGGACCGCCGTTTGGACCACCATTCGGTCCACCCATCATCATGCCACCGGGGCCACCCATGCCAACGGCGCCTGCCGCATTAGGCGGCACCATACCGCCCATACCACCCATAGAATTGGGCACACCCATGCCACCACCACCACCCATGCCCTGCGGCATGCCACCGCCCATGGCATTAGGATTCATGCTACCTGGACCAGCGGCGTTCATTGGATTCATGCCCGCGGGCATGCCACCAGGACCAACACCACCGCCTGCAGAGGGTCCACCGTTGCCTTGCTGTGGGCCCATCATGCCGCTGGCAACATTGGGACCCGCTACTCCTGGATTGCCACCACCCGGTCCAGCAGCACCACCTGCATTTGGGCCGCCGCCTGTATTGCTACCCGCACCGCTGCCAACTGCATTGGCGGCAGCGGCTTGTGCAGCGGCAGCAGCTGCGGCCGCAGCAGCCGCTTGTGCCTGTGACTGACGTTGACGCATGTTGGGCGGCACTTGTTGCTGCTGCGGCTGTTGTTGCTGTTGCTGCGACTGCGTGAAGTTCATGGATTGTGTTTGTGACATGGAGAAGGAGTCATTGGAGGGACCTGCAGTAAGTGGAAAGTTGAATTAATTTATTTTTCTCAGTTGAAAAAATTGATTTTCTACCCACCGCGTCGCTTACCGTTAGCATTGCTGACATTTTGATTTGGTTGTTGCTGCTGTTGTTGCGGCTGTTGTTGTTGCTGTGGCCCATTGTTGTTGCCCTGCTGCTGCTGCGGTTGTTGTTGCTGCTGCTGTGGGCCACCTTGAGTATTTTGCTGCTGTTGCGCATGTTGCTGTTGCTGGTTAAAGAAGACACCCTGCTGCGTGGCCACCGAGACGTTGCTCTTCATGTCGCTGCTGAGGTGCAAATGTTGACCAGCGGAAACCTATGGTTAAACGATAAAGTTAAATATTGGTTGAAAAAATGTGCATTCAATGGAGAGAAGTGGAATTTTTGAGGATAAAGTTTTATGTCCCCCTTATTTCTGCAGAAAATTTCAATGCTTTGTCGAATTTAAGGTAGGAGCGATCTTCATAAAAATTGAGTCTGATATGCAGTGAGATACTTGATTGTTACTGAAAATCAAGGGTCTTCAACAACCTTAGAAAAAAGTTCAGCTAGGATTTAAACCCAAAAATTCTTAGAATTTTATGTCGCCATTACTAATGATACTACTAGTAATGATACTATACTAGGCTGTTCAATAAGACGTAGGGGCCGACAAAAAGATTTCATCGCTAGGCTTAATTCGATATAATTTTCAAGATCTTGCATCTTTCAAACGATGGCTGTAAAAATTTGTGCCAGTAGTTTGCATGACATAAATTTAGAGTAACAAGGTTTGTTCTTTTTGGCATAATGGGAAGAAGTGAATATCGAGTTTTGACAAAGCATTGTTTTTTGTGGGAAAAACACAAATTGCATCATTGCTTACTACTCTTCCTCTATAAAATTGTTGATTGTTGTTGAACGACGTGGTTGCTGCGACCGAATTCGTTATCGTGCATGGAACTGATCTTCGCATGATCTATACCTAGTGAGACCATTTGTCCCATTTACTCGGGACATGTCCCCGAATTTTGGTAAATGTCCCGGTGTCTCCAAATTGGACTAAATGTCCCCGAATTCTGCGAGAAATTTTTTATTCATCAGTTGGTAATTTGACGAAATTTATTACTACTGAAAAAATTCAGGAATGGGAACTGGACAAGCTACCATTTAAAATGCACTTTAAACATTTTTCGATGCGCCGTACAAACTTTGAGAAGATATAAATCAATATATCTGTTGCTTTTCCGGTACATCTGCTGCATTCAAACGAGCCTTTTCGACCATAGACCGAATTTGGACGAAAGAATAAACACACCTTCAAATAAGTACTTTGGTAAGTAAGTTGTACGGAATTTTTTTGACTTGCTTCAAAAAACGCCAGAAATTGTGAGAAAGGTAGCTGTAAGCGTTTAAATATCACAAGCAAACAAAGAATACGAATGAACAATTGGACGAAGAAGAAATAGGTCTAAGGCATCGATAAATTATGCATTTTATGTAAAGTTTGGGATTTTTTTTTATTTTTAAGTTATTTTCGAATTGCAACCCTTTTCACTCAAGAATGTCCCCGAATTTGAGCCGATGTCCCCAAAATTTTGGCCGAATATCCCCGAATGCCACAAAATTGAGATGGTCACACTATCTATACCTCAATATTAATCCGAACACGAAGTACAATTCACACATTTCGGTAGGGACCTTAAGATCATATTTGGAGCTTTTGAACCGAATTCAACGACATGTGATATATCTGATAGTTTGTCAAAATATTTCATTTCCTGCCAACTCTCTTGGGCATCGACTCAATGTTGGTTTCCTTAGTCTACTGAACAGGTACTGCCATATGTAATGTTCGAAGAAGATATATGGCTTGACGCCATCAGGTCCTGTCTTGTATAGGTCCAATCGTGTAACTTACCAAGCCCACCTCTATTTCATTGACTTGATGCTCAAGTAGAACCTCATATTACCGAGATAATTCTTTCTTCGGTCGTATAGTAACTTTTTTAGCATTAAGTATTAGATCCTAATTCGGTACATTTATTTTTACAAAAGTCAACTTGTATAATTTTACTAAGTGTATTTATATATTTCATGCGATAAAATAGATTTTTTTATTCGAGTTATACATAAATTGCATTTATACAAATTTACGAATTCATGATATAATATTTACAAGGTAGCATTGGCAGTTGCTCGGAAAAACATCTCCTGTACAAAAATATACTCAAAAAGAGAGCGCTCACAATAGGTTATTGTTAATAAATGAAAACATAAACCATGGTTGAATTAATAAGGTTGTCGTAAGGGTGAGAGTGAGTGCCCATAAATGTCAAATCGAAGTTGACAGCGCATACAAAATCTGAAAACGAAAATTGATAACATGTAAAGCCGATGAAGTTGTTGTTGCTCTCATTGATTTTGAAAAATGTAGGTACTGAGAAGAGCAAACAGCAAAAAGAAACGCAAAATAAGAAGTTCGGTCAAAGTCGTCTTTCCAATTGCTGAAATGGTCAATTCGTTCATGGTATAATAATTATAAGGTAGGATTGACAGTTGCTTATTTTCTCTTTTACAAGAAAACATCACCTACAAAGCCACCCTGCAGTCGGTGCTGCGTGCGGTAACGCGTGCTGCTAAGGAGCGATACAAAGAGAAGAGGGGGAAGAGAAACGCATTTTTAGGCGAAAGAAAAGAAAAGTGGAAAAGCGGGCCTCTACCTGCGAGGATGAAAACAGGAATCTAGTGACAGATATCCAGAGTATACTGATGATGTGGAGGGAACACTTCTCTAGGCTTCTGAATAGCGACGATGACAACAATGTCGCCAATAGAGATGATATCCCGGAAACCCCAATTGTGAACGACAGAGTTGAAGTTCCGTTGCCCGACCATAGTGAAGTCTTGAAAGCTATAACTCGGCTTAAAAACAACAAAGCCGCAGGAGTCGATGGCTTACCTGCTGAGCTTTTCAAGAATGGAGGTAAAGCTCTATTTAAATGCATTCATGAGCTTCTATGCAGAGTATGGTCGCAAGAATGCATTCCAAACGATTGGAACCTCAGTGTAATCTGCCCAATCCACAAGAAAGGCGATCCCACCATATGCGCCAACTACCGTGGGATAAGCCTTCTTAATATCGCATATAAGGTCCTGTCGAGCGTGTTATGTGAAAGACTGAAGCTCATCGTAACCCAGCTGATTGGTCCTTATCAGTGTGGATTCAGACCTGACAAATTCAACATAGACCAGATATTTACTCTCCGACAAATCTTGAAGAAGACCCTAGAAAAACACCATCTTTTTGTCGATTACAAAACCCCCTTCGACAGTCCAATAGAGAATCATCTATACTCCACCATGTCTGAATTTGGTATTCCTGCAAAGCTCATCCGTCTTTGCTGAATGACACTGAGCAACACCAGCAGCACAGTAAAAATCGGGAAGGATCTCACTCCTCCATTCGATACCAAACAAGGTTTCAGATAAGGTGATTTCTTATCGTGCGACTTTTTAACATAATGATGGAGCAGATCATCCGAGCTGCTGATTTGAGACGCAGTGGTACGATATTCTACAAAAGTATTATGCTGCTGGCGTATGCTGATGATATCGATATCATTGGCCATAATACGCGAGAAGTCAGTATTCAGAGAAGTCAGCATTCTCTAGATTAGCGAAAGAGTCGAGTCGAATGGGTCTTGCAGTGAATGCAAAAAAGACGAAATACCTAGTGTCAACAAATAAACAGTCCCATCGTCTTGGAAACCACGTGACTGTTGACAACATCTCCTTAGAGGTTGTTAAAGACTTCGTCTACCTGGGATCCAGCATAAACTTTTTCAACGATGTCAGTATGAGATAAGACGAAGGCTAACTCTTGCCAACAGGTATTACTTTGGGCTAAGTAGGCAATTGAGAAGCAGAGCCTTCTCTAGACGAACAAAACTTACGCTCTATAAGTCACTTATCATGCCCGTCCTATTATATGCAGCACAAACCTGGACGTTGAGCGGTTCAGATGAAAAGACTTTGGGAGCCTTCGAGAGAAAGATCCTTCGTAAGATCTTCGGTCCAATCTGCGTTAATGGCGAGTACCGAATTCGATAGCACCATGAGCTGTACGAGCTGTACGAGCTGTACGCTGACATCGACATAGTTAAGCGCAATAAAATCGAGCGGCTCCGCTGGCTAGGTCATGTTGAGCGAATGGAAAACGACGCTCCAGCGAAAAGAATATTCGATTCGGTGCCCGGTGGTGGTCAACGCAGAAGAGGACGCCCAAATCTTCGTTGGAAAGATCAAGTGTTGGATAACCTGACTACACTTGGTGTTTCCAACTGGCGTTATCAAGCGAAGAACAGAAATGACTGGCGAAATTTTTTATACGAGGTCAAAACCGACCAACGGTTGTAAGCACCAGATAAGTAAGTAAGTAAAGAATTCACATACATTCTTGACCGATGTAAAAGAGGTCTAGCTAACCTGCACAGATTGTTCGGAAAAAACAAGCAATAAATAAATTGTTGACAACAAAAAAAAAAGCTACAATTTTTAATTAAGAACAAATAATAAATATGCTTAATAAATAATTAAGAAATATGGCAACTCTAAGCATAACGACAGAAAACAAGAGGAACAAATTAATTACAAGAACAACAAGATGAATATTGACTTATTTTATAAATTGCATTTGTTGTTGTTTCAGTTGTTTTTGTTGTTGTTGTTGTTGGGGTTTTTTGCGAATATTGCTGCACACCAGCAACAAATGACGATGACAGACGTGTAGCAAGCTTTAATCTACAGCTTCGCAACTCTTGCACGCTGCTGTAAGGCAATGCAGTGCAGCAGAATTGTTTGCTGTTTAAGGGGGTGGGGTGGGGTACAGATAGGAGGCAGCAAATGCAACAAAGTTCAGCTGTGCTGCAGCAAAGGAAGCAGAGCCAAATAAAGAATTGGATTGATGCTTGCCTGGATGTGGACAAAAGGTTGACCGGATGGTTGCTATGAACTTCTTGTGGTTCAGCATCAGAGTAAGCAATTGTAGCAGTGTTTGTTGTTGTTGTTGTTGTTTTTGTTGTTATTTAAGATGTTTGTGCTATTTTTGTTGTAATTGTTGATTGCGTTAAGTTTTTCGTTGTCGTTCTTGGTGTTGTTGTTGTTGTGCTTTTTAAAATCTTTATTTTTTTCTGCCCATCACAGGGCGTTTCATACACAGAAAATGCATTACATGTTGCTCATTTCATACATTTTTCTCGCCTTGTAGAATTATATTTTCTGTTTTTTTTTCATTTATTGTTTTTTTTGTTTTTTTTTATGTTGATTCAATATTGTATTAGTGTTGTTGTTGTTGTTGTTGTTGTTGATGTTGTTGTTGTTGTCTTCTTTCGTCGTTCTTATTCACACTACTTCGTGTGCATAGTTGAGCCATTTCTAGAACGATGACCCAAAAGCATGGAAATCGTTCGTTGAATCGTTCTTGCATTAATTTGTGGGCATTTTTGTTGGGGGACGAATGAAAAGAAAAACAAAAACAAAAATAAAACAGA
This sequence comes from Pherbina coryleti, assembly GCA_943735915.1. Taxonomy (NCBI): domain Eukaryota; kingdom Metazoa; phylum Arthropoda; class Insecta; order Diptera; family Sciomyzidae; genus Pherbina; species Pherbina coryleti. The sequence continues at coordinate 160,823,405 of OX030950.1, read as the reverse complement.
ACAGAAACATACAAACATACACACTCAAAACAAAAACAAGAAGATTGTGAAAAAAGTGTATAAGTAGCGCACTCAAGAGTCGCACAAACTAAGCTGCAAATGAAAAGAAACAAAAGTAGTCAAAGTTTGCAGAACTTTTTATTGCTATACAACAGCAACAGCAACAGAAACAACAACAACAACAATCAGAAAAAAGGAAGGTATTTAATTAATTTAATGCAGAAATTAGTTAATCTTCAGAGTTAGTTTGTTGGTAGTTCAGTTGAAAAATTATACTTTTACGGAAATTTATTTAGAATTTCTGAAATTTTTAATAATTCCACAGGTCAACGAGGTTTTAGACGTACTTTTATGTTAAGAATTTCAATTTGAGACCAGAATTTTAATATTTTTGAGGTTGTATACTTGAAAAATAGGTTTTTGGGCAACTTTTGAGGCTATTAAAAGGACACACAAACTTTTTTTTTACTCCTTTCTACCATTTCCAATTCCATTTTACCATTTTTTTGTTATTTTTTACTTAGAGAATTTTCGCTAAATTAAATTAAATGTCTATCTTAATTTTTTCCTTGGGACCATTTTAAGACCATTTAAGACGACATGATAAATTCCAAAACCAATGTCGTTACAGCCCAATTTGCGAATTTATACAGTAATTTTAAATTGGCCATAACTTTGTAAGGAAAAACCGACGATGACAATGCGATTAACCAAAATTGAAGTCGAAATTCAAGCAAAAAATCAAATTAAATTTCAATAAAAAAAATAGAATTAAAAAAAAATGATAAAATCATGGTTGAATAAATAAGGTTGTCAAGGGGCTGATCGTATTCTCTTCTCAGTACCCATAATTGTCAAAATCAATGCAAACCAACAACAACAACTTCATCGACTTTACATGTTATCAATATTCGCTTTCAGATTTTGTATGAAGTGTCAACTTCGATTTGACATTTATGGGAACTCGCTCTCACCCATGCGATAACCTTCTTTATTCAACCATGGATAAAATTATGTAAAAATCAAATAAAAAAAAAAACAGTCAAAATCAATGAAAAGTCGAATAAAAATTTTATTCAAAATTCAAGTCGAAATTAAGGTATAATTCCGAATTCAAGTTTGAAGTTCGAAGACGAAGTTGAAGTCATATTGAAGTTCGCAGTCAAATTCGAAAAAGAAATCAATGTTATGCTTGGAGTCCCGTTTGAAGTGAAATTCTAGATAAAATTCGATGTTAAGCTCGAATTAAAGTTCGAAGTCAAATTCAAGCTCTCAGTTAAATTCCAATTCAAGCTCAGTTTCAAATTCGAAACAAAGTCGAAACAAATTTAAAAATAAAGTAAACTCAAAGTCAAGTTCGAAGCCAAATTCGAAGATAATTTCGAATTGAATTCCGAAATGAATTTCGAGGCTAAATTAAAAGCAAATTTCGAGGTTAAGTTTGAAGCAAAATTCGAAGTGAATTTTTAAGTAATTTTTGAAGTTAATTTCGAAGTTCGGAGTGAATTGTAAAGTTAAGTTTGGAGTGAATTTCGAAGTGAATTTCGAATTAAGTGCGAAGTGAATTTCGAATTATATGCGAAGTGAATTTCGAGGTTAAATGCGAGGTGAATTTCAAATTTAAGTTCGGAGTGAATTTCGAAGTTAAGTTTAACTAAGTTCGAAGTGATTTTCGTAGTCAATTTCGAAGTAAAATTAGTAGTCGATTGCGGAGTAAAATTTTAAATTAATTTCAAAGTAAAATTCGAAGTAAATTTATAAAATTTGAAGTAAATTTATAAAATTCGAAGTAAGTTTATGAAATTCGAATAAAATTTATAAAATTCGAAGTAAATTTATAAAATTTGAAATAAATTTATAAAATTCGAAATCTATTTATGAAATTCCAAGTATATATGTATATAAAAATCGGAAAAAATTTATAAAATTCGAAATAAATTTATAAAATTCAAGTTATTGTATATATATTCATGAAATTCGAAATTTATAAAATTCTAAGTGAATTCATGAAATTCGAAATTTATAAAAGTCGAAGTAAATTTATAAAATTCGAAGTAAATTTATAAAATTCGAAATAAATTTATAAAATTCGAAGTCAATTTATAAAATTCGAATAAAATTTATAAAATTCGAATTAACTTCATAAAATTTAAAGTAAATTTATAAAATTCGTAGTAAATTTATAAAATTTGAAGTAAATTTATTAAATTCTAAGTAAATCTATAAAATTCGAAGTAAATTTACAAAATTAGAAGTAAATTTATAAAATTCGAAGTAAATTTATAAAATTCGAAGTAAATTTATAAAATTCGAAGTAAATTTATAAAATTCGAAGTAAATTTACAAAATTCGAAGTAAATTTATAAAATTCGAAATAAATTTATAAAATTCGAAATAAATGTTTTATATAAAATTCGAAGTTTAAATTCAGTTTTGAAATCAATTTCAATTGACAGTACGCAGTCAAATTCGAAGTCAAGTTGAAGCTCGAAAATTGAAGTCAAATTTGAACTCTAATTCAAATTCAAGTTCGAAGTCAAATTCAAATATCAAGTTCGAAATCAAGTTTAAAATCAAATTCGAAGACCAATTTCGACCATCCATTTTGAAAATAACTTGGAAAACTTTGTGCGTTTTGTACATAACCCCAAAGTAGCCATAAAAGCCATTTTAGGGTTCATAACCTCAAATAAACCTCAAAAACCTGACGTAAATTTTCAATTTTGATTCTTCGTAGGAAAGTGATGAGACATTGCTTGACATAGATTTGAAATCTTCGAAAAAAATTATTCTGAAATTATGACTCTGATTACCATACGACCATTCATGGTCCGATTGATTGACCATGATTATCATAAGACCAAAACCCAAAACCCTTCATTGCCCACTTCAAGATAACTAGTTAAAAATTCAAATTTCTGCATTTACCTGTTGAAAAAGTTTCCAATTTTCCAATACAAGCGTTTATTGAAAAAAAAAAATAATTTTATTCTCAATCTTTTCTTAATTTCATGATTTAAAATATTTGAATCAGCAATCTTTCAATCATTTTAATTTCATGATTGCAAATCAGCATTCTTTTTGAAGTTTTCACTTTGAAATGAATTGATTAAATTTACTTTTTAACTCTTTTGCTTCATTCACTACGATTGAAGTCATGCTCTTTTGAATAATTGATTGCATTAAATTTTCATCACTTGAAGTCAATGAAATCATTTGAAGTCAATGAAATCATTTGAAGTCATATTTGAAATCATTGAAAATTTAATATTACTTCAAATCTTTTGGTTTCATTAAAATTTTTTTTGAAATCATTTAAATGCAGAATTAACTTTACCTTAACCGTGTCTTCAAAGTAAAGGCAGAACAAAGACTTTTTCCTTTGAAGTCTTTTGATTCATTCATTACAATTAAAGTCGCGATTTTTTGAGTCATTGACTGCATTCGATTGAAATCAATTGAACTCAATGCAATAATTTCAAGAAGTCAGCTGAGAATAAGTTTGAAATCAGTTAAATTGCGAAACCACTTGAAGTCTTTTGATTTAATTTAAAATTTTTTAAATTACTTTTTATGCAGACTCAATTTCAAGCCTTACACATCACAATAACAATCGACATTAGTATGGTCTCTTGAGATGAATTGGTTAAATCAAGCAAACCCATGTCTTGAAAGTAAAGGCCGAACCAAGATTTTTTGCTTTTAGGAGGCACACTTACCTAGAGGTTATGAAAAAAAACCTTATTCCTACATATTTTCCCAAAAACGATTCGCGCATATGAAAAATCTTACAAGAAAAAATTATTTTTAAAATTAGAGGTTAATTAAAATTCTTAAAGAGACTTTTAACTCCTTTTATCTCTTTTGATAAAATATAAATATAAATAAAATATAAAATTAAATGGAGAGATATTTGAAAAGATAACAAAATTTAGTGACACATAAATAAATAAAATTTATCGATTGCAATCACAACTTGAAGTCATTTGCTATGAGTCCATACAAAATGATTGCAATCCTTTATAACTTTGCTAGTTATGCTTCAAAATTTAACACGCCTATTTCAAAGTCTACTTAAGTCACTATTTTAAGCAACAATTTACTGAAAATATCCCCCACTCCTTTAAATATTCCCCACACCTCATCGCATTCATTACTGAACTATGGTGTGCTTGCTCTACCACTAGAAACCCACGAAATCCCTTATTTAGAAAACGGACTCATCTATACAAATTTGTATATGCATGTGCTCGTCTCTGCTTGTGTATGAGTGCGTATGTTTGTGTCTCTTTCCGAGTGCTACTAAGATTTATGTGTTCGCTTTTGCTATAAACGACAAATATCATTACCCAGCCCGGTTATGCGAGCATAAAAATGCGTTAAAAAAAAAAAATATATGGCAACGCAGGAAAATCGAAGCCTTGCAAATACAACGCATTGGACGTTCAATGGTGGAGTAGATTAGTTAGTGTGAGTTTGGGTGGGGAAGGAGGTGGTTGGTGCATGTGGCCTGATGCGCAAGAAGACATTCGTATACATAACAATAACACAACTTATTGGAAATCTATGTTCTTGTTTCTTCCTGATTTTGTCTTTTTTTTTTCAATACTAACCGAAGGGCGGTTTTGCCAGGGTATTAAGTATGTGTGTATGTGAGTGTTTCTTGCTTAGAGGTTGTTTCGGTTTTTTGTTGTTTGCATGAAGCCCATAATTGGGGTTTTCGACGTAATAAACAAAAGTTCTCGTTCTTGGTCATACATCAAGTTAAGAAAGACAGCAACGAGATTGAAAATCTTCGAGAGCAGGGCAAAAACTGCTCAATATTGCAAAAAAGGGAGGGGGCGATATGAGAAACTAGTTGCAGTAGTGGAAGAATTTAATCAGCGGGAAATAAGAAGTTAAAAAATTATGGTAAAATTTTACAATTTTAAAAAGAGTTTTTAACAATTATTTATAATTTCTTTAAATTTACTTATTTGAAAAAAAAAGAAATAATTGATTTTTTTCAAGATCAAGATCAAGATCGAGACCAAGATCAAACTTCAGATTAGAATCAAAACAAAGTCAGATTATGATCAAAACTAAAATAAAAAACAAAATCATGATCAAAATAAAAATTAATCAAAAACAAAATATAAATCAACATCAAAATCAAAATGAAAATCAAAATCAAAATCAAAATCAAAATTAAAATTAAAATCAAAATCAAAATCAAAATCAAAATTTAAAAATCAAAATCAAAATGAAAATCAAAATTAAAAACAAAATATAAATCAACATCAAAATCAAAATGAAAATCTAAATCAAAATCAAAATCAAAATCAAAATCAAAATCAAAAACCAAAATCAAAATCAAACTAATCAAAATCAAAATCAAAATCAAAATAAAAATCAAAATCAAAATGAAAATGAAAATCAAAAGCAAAGTTAAAAATCAAAGTGAAAATCAAAGTTAATATTTTGGTCTCAATTGTTAAACTCAGTTTTGTTTTTAATTCTGAGTCCAAATTTGACGGATTAAAGATGAGAGGATTCAACAACTATAAATATTCATAATAATTATTTTTTTAATTTTTTGATTATATTGATAATTTTGGGCACATTTTTTTCAGATACATATAATAGTTTTTTTTATGTTCTTGATTTTTTTATTCAAGTTTTTTATTTATTTATTGTCATTTGTAACATAAAAAATTTATTTGTTTTGATTTGTGATTTTATTGTTTTTTTGTTTTTTATTTTGAATAGTTTTATTTTAAATTTTATTGGTTTTGATTTGAAATATTTGTTTTTTTTTGTCTACGTTATTTTAATTTTTTTAACTTCTATTTGTCTAATTTTGAGTTTTATTTTTATTAATTAATTTTTAGTTTTTAATTTTTTTTTTATATTTTCTATTTTTATTTAATATTTAATATTTTTTGTTTTATTTAATCTTTAATTATTATATAGACTAGAAGTTTTTAATTTTTTTAATCAAAAATTTGTGTATTAAGATTTTGTGTTTATTTTTCTTTAAATTTCTTATTTCTATTCTTAATGTTTTTTTTTAATTTTTTTCTATAATTTCGTTTTAAATTTATAATTTGCTTTTTATATAGAATTTGTTTATTTTTTATCTTTTTAGTTTAATTATTTGTATTACTTGTTTTTTATTTTAATTATTTTGATACGTTATTTATTTTTAATTTTTGTTTTTTTGTATATATTTTCATACATATTATTTATTCTTTTAAATTTTACTCTTTGTTTTAAACTTTTATTTTATATTTATATATATTTTATATTTATTTTATATTTTATTCTAAACTTTTCTATTTATATTTCTAAATTCTATTTTTTTTTAAGTATTCTTATTTTTCGTTCTTTTTTATATGTATTTTTGTTATTCTTAATTCAATATTTAGTTTTAAAGTAGAGAACTCTTTTCAACTAATTATTATTTTAAATTTAAAAATTTTGATAATTTTTACCTTAGAAACTTATTTTGAATTTTATATTTTTTGATTTTTTAAAATTTTAGTTTATTTTAAATCAGTTTTGATTTTTTTTAAGCTAAGTTTTCAGTTTTTAAAAATGTTTTTATTATGATTTCCTTTTTTATTTTTTGTTTTATAATTCTTTATTTTTTCACGTTTTTACCTTTCATTTTCATTTCTAATCATTTTTTTAATTTTCTAATTTTTTATTTTTTGTTTTTTTTTGTTTATATTAACACATATTTTATTTATAATTTAGTTTTTGGTTTTTTGCATTTTCTTTTTGTTTTTTTTTAGTATTTTGCACTATTTTTAATTTTAGTTTTTTAATTTTTTATTTTTTCACTTTTTTTAACTTTGTCATTTTTTTAATTTTCTAATTTTTTTTTTGTTTTGTTTTGTTTATATTAACACATATTTTATTTTTAATTTAATTTTTGGTTTGTTTCCATTATCTTTTTTGTTTTATTTAGTATTTTGCACTATTTTAAAACTTTCAATTTTCTTATTGCAAAATAAATAAAAAATAAAAATGTTTATTTATTTCAAAATTTTATTTTGATTTATTTTGAAATTTTTTAATTTTTTTATTTTTAATTTCTTATTTTGAATTTTTTAAAAATAAATTTCTTTCGTTTGTAATTGGAAATTTTATTGTTTTTATATTGTTTGTTTTTTTAATTTTTTCCAAGAACCTCAAAACCCCTTATTCACGAAAAATAGCTCTTATTTAGAATTTATCTATGTATATTAATACTTTGAGTCCGTTATACTTGGTCAGACATTTTCCATTTTAACTACGGATTCGTCATAAACAGTCCAAAATCCTTAACGACTAAAAAAATTTTCAAATATTTGCTGGATTACTATGATGCAAAGCTCTTAACGCTTTATTATATTAAGAGACAAGATGAAGAGTAAAGCCAAGATTTAATTCTGAAGAATACAGATTTTTTTGAGGTCTAATTAAAATCTTATGCTTAAGAAATTTACAAACAATTTCTCTAAAAATCTCTATTGAGGATTTTAAAGATATTCTTGAAAGTATTTTTATAAAAGGTACTGGTCTGGTCCTGACAGTTTTTAATTACTGTAACATTCAAGGCGATAGCTCCCTCCTCTCAAACCTAGATGTATCAATATTACATACTTACAATATTATTCTGATTCTTATATCTTACAGGTTCAACTTATATACTTGATAAATAAATAGTTGACACTATATTAGTATTCAACTGGTATTCTTTCTGTTATAATAACTAGTTATAAAACTAACAAATCCTTCGTAGTTTTCTAAAGAAATAAGTTTTTTGATTTGAAATTTTCCGTTTAAGCTCTGGTCTTAAATAAATTGTGTTTTTTTTTTAAATAATAAAGCATCATTATATAAATATCAAGCCTTTCACCCATACATAGTGACGTCATCAAATTACTAAAACCTTCCTCATTTTCAACTGCTATAAATAAGCATTCGATAGGAAGCTGAAGACTCTAGAAATACTCGTACTTAAGGGGGTTATATACCCAGAACTTTTTTTTCAAAAATTTTTTTGCATTTTCTCTACAGTCTCAAAAATATCTGGTTAAAATTTCAAGTTGATATTTCAAAAAATAACAAAGTTATAGCCTAGTGAGTGAGTCGCCTGCCAGAGCGCGCAGTGCTGGCCCTTATTTTCAAACGCGTTTTTCTCGAAACCATGTGTTCAAAGTCGGTGACCAAGATTCCTCGAAACTCAGTGAACCAATCGTTTTGATTTTTTTTCAGGCTTATTTTATTCATAATAATCTCGCAATTGTCATAGGATTTTTGTTTTCGTAGCTTCGTTCATTTTTTATAAGTAAAATAATGGCGAACTTTTGGACGAAAATCGTTAATTTACGTTCGGAAGTCCGCCATTTTGTGAAAAATCAATATTTTCAAAATCGGCTATGACAAGTACGAGTTTTAAGTACCTAGTTTTTTTAGTATTTTTAATTTTTTTGTTTTAGATGAATGTAGGAGGAGCCTTTTTCTCCACAGCGCTCTATAAAAAACGCTGTATCTACACTAAGGGAAATAAAGCAATATTAACATTATCCACGCCTGATTATAAATTTAATTCAAATATTTACGTGGATAAATCAAATGTTTTCCTTACAACTCGTTTTTTTCCCGTATTTGAATTTTATTTATACCACACACGTACACACATATTCCATACAAGCAAGCAGCAACAGCATCAAACACGTACACACACACTCCGACAAGCAGCAACAGCATCGCACTCTGTTCCTGCAGATTATTTCTTGCATTTGCAGTTCTTATAGTTCTTATTTAGTTATTGTTGCAATGGTAATATAGTATGCATGTTTGGCAAAGAAATTAAATTATGTAGGGTGGAGTGACAACTTGATATTTTCTCTGAAGTATCTTGCACCGGTTGTTATTTACCTACATATTTTGCTTGTATCTACATATATTTTTTATATTTATTTTTTCTCCCTCTAGTTTATACTATTTTTGACATTTGGTGCATCAGCTGTCAAAAATAGTATAAATTAGAGAACGAAAAAACTAAAAAACTAAAAAAGAAAATAAAATAGACAAGAAATGGTATTTGATGGACGCAGCTCGTGAGAAATATTTAAATAAATTTTTTTTTTTAATTTCAATATTTTTATATAAACATTTATTAAATGGGATAGCTTTATTTGCAAATAGTAAATATTTGAAAGATATTTTAAAAAAATTCATGAATAATTTTAATATATTTTTTATTAATTCTGTTTTAATATTTATATATTTCATTTAATTAAAAAAGTATTCAAATAAATTTTAAATATTTACGTAGTCGATTTATGCAAATGCGTTATTGGTGCAAAAATGCCTCGCTTTTTGGATAAATTAAAACAGTTTTTGGATAAATTTAATATTTTTTTCCCTTAGTGTACCTTAATATTAATTTTTTTTTAATAAAAAAAACTAAACATACTCTTGAATGTAATATACACATTACAGGTATAAAAACCCTCATTTAAAAATATATTTTAGGTTTCCTTAAAAAAATTCACAATCTTGATCTTTTTTTCGACCTCTGGGTATATAGTCCCCCTTAAGTCAAGTTGTGTGGGAAACATTGTCCTAGTTATTAATTGTGTATTTTTGTTTTAATTAAGCTATTTTTAAAATTTTAACATGACTGCATACAACATTTGTGTGTAGATCCAGCAGCCTTAAAAAAGCCAACAATATTTAAATTTAACTAAATATGCCTCCCTTAATCGTCCATCAAAATCCATGATTAATTGTTTTCAACAACTCCCACACAAACACAAATAATCACTTATATTGACAGTTTTTGAACGTAAAACGGGTCAACAGTGCTGCCATATTGCAAAAAAACAAAAAAAAAAAAAAAAATTTAAATGCCAACATTTTTGCACCACATAATATTATTAATAGTAGCTATAATTATTTTAGCACATCAAGAGCTAAACAAATTTTACATCAACTATGCATAAATATAGCAACATGTTGCGTAAATAACTCAAAGTGTTGACAACATGTCACAAATTCTACGCCTTGTCAATTTGATGTGATGATTTATGAAAAAAAAAAACAAAATTCCACAGGCGCCTGATACAAGCGCAGCATACATCGAAAAATATTTGTTTGCAATTTTTTCGAAAAAATTATTTTCATTAATTTATTACGACAAATAAATTGTGCCAGAATTAATTAACTAATCGAATTAAACTTTTTTGTAATGAAATTTATTTACTGCTGTTTGTTTCAGTTTTTTTTTTTTGTTTTTATACGCAGTTAGTTAAAATTTATGGCAAATCAATAGAGTGAGCAGCAGCGAAGCTTGTGCTGTTTTCTTATGGCTCGGATTTTCAGTCTGTCTCTGCAGCAAGCCCTATAGCAACAACCTCGACTGCTGCTCCAACACTAAAAACACCAACCACCCCCCCAACACAATCTAGTTAATATCTTCTAATCATGTTTATTCAATGCGAGATACTCTTCCGGCGTCTACAAAATACACACAAAATCCAGCTAAGCTGCTACACTTACATATGTTTAACGCATAAACCTATACAAAGACAAAAACACACCCAACCCCATACCGCCCATACAACATCTAACCTCCAACAAAAAAAAAAAAAAAAAAACAAAAACAATAACAACAACAACACCAACTCTATAATCACATTGGCAGCGCTATACAAACAAAGCGGAAGGAAGAAAGTTGGCACAAAGCGGATTTTGATTTAAAAATTTCTGATTTTATTTCTTATTACTATTGGCTCAATTAAAAAATTATTAAAATATACAGGGATCATGGAAACTTTGCAGAGATATTCATAAGAGTAAGGGGAATAGTAATGATAAAGCCAGATAATGTGCGAATAATGATAAATTGGAAGATTTCCGTATGAAATTCACAAAAAAAATTCAAGTTAAAATTTAAGTCAAAATCCAATTGAAAATGCTTTTGTCTTGCAAGTCAAGTTGCTGTTGCTGTTATATGGAATTTTGTTACGTATTTTTCGAAAATTCCTCAAAAATCCACCGACAATGTAAAACTTTTGATTTCGACAGTGTGAGGAAGCTAAAAGTATGCTTTTTCAAAAAGCATTGAAGTTGACGCCAAAAGCTCTTTTGTTTACATTTTTCGAGCCAGTTTTGTTCAGAATAATGAGCCCATCGAGTTCTGGTGGTGAGCATTAATGAGTTAAAAGTGAGGTCTGCTAGACCCCACGTCAGGTAGATTGTTAATTTTGGAGCACGTCAGTTGCAGAGGGTTAAGTAAATATTTAAAAAATCGTCTAGGTCCAACTGAAAAAAATCAAGTCACAATTATATAAAAAATCAATTTAAATATTATGTCAAATCAAGTTAATCAAGAATTCGATTTCGAACTTGAATTTGAACTTTCATTCGAATTCACGTTCGAAACAAAATTCGAAATCAAATTCGAAATCAAATTTGAATTAAAATTCAAATTCAAATTCGAAATCAAATTCGAATTCAAATTCGAAATGAAGTTCGAAATTAAATTCGAAATCAAGTTCGAAATCAAATTCGAATTCAAGTTCGAAATCAAGTTCGAAATCAAGGTCGAAATCAAGTTCGAAATAAAATTCGAATTCAAGTTCGAAATCAAATTCCAAATCAAGTTCGAATTCAAGTTCGAAATAAAGTTCGAAATCAAGTTCGAAATCAAGTTCAAAATCAAGTTCGAAATCAATTTCGAATTCAAGTTCGAAATCAAGTTCGAAATCAAATTCGAATTCAAGTTCGAAATCAAGTTCGAAATCAAGCTCGAAATCAAGTTCGAAATCAAGTTCGAAATCAAGTTCGAAATCAAGTTCGAAATCAATTTCGAATTCAAGTTCGAAATCAAGTTCGAAATCAAGCTCGAAATCAAATTCGAATTCAAGTTCGAAGTCAAATTCGAATTCAAATTCCAAATCAAATTCAAAATCAAGTTCGAAATCAAGTTCGAAATCAAGTTCGAAGTCAAGTTCAAGATGCCTAAAAACACGCTATGTTAAACTTGGATTCATGCTGCAAAAATAATTTCAAAACTAAGCATTAACTTCGAATTAATTTTAATGCGACCTTGTCATTCAATTATATTGAAAATTAAGCTGAGCTTAAGGCCGAGCATATTAATGAAGAAAACAACAACAACGGCTCTGTATAGAGCAAATCATACAGCAGACTAGACAGACTGTTTCGTTGACCGCTACAACACATTGTCATGCAAGAATATTGATGAGTTGGTGTAGTGGCCAACAAACTTTACCTGACGTTATAACCTAACTTGGTCCAAAGCGAGCAAAAATTAACTAAAGTTTTTCCTTTTTCAATACCTCGACTTCAAATTCGAATTCAAGTTCGAAATCAAGTTGAATTTAAATGTAAAATTAAATTCGAATTTAAGTTCGAAATTATTAAACTTCAAGTTTAGAAATTATTTTTATTCGCAAATTTATTCGCACTCAAGTTCAACATTTTATTCAAGTTCGTTATTATAGTTAGAAATTATTCGAAATTATATTCAATTTCGAAATTATATTTGAATTCAAGATCGAAATTAAATTAAGTTTAAATTCAATATCAAAATGCCAGTTCAAAATTATATTCGAATTAAAGTTCGAAATTAAATGTTCGATCAGATGGCACCCGTGGCCGAGTGCTTTAAAAAGAGCATGGTCCCTTCGATGCAAATTCGTAGCCAGGTTCTAACCCCAACTGATTTAGAAAATATTTTCTATTGAAATTATTTTTTTATCACCTCTCTTTCACCTCTCTGCAGATAATGGCAAACCTCAGAGTAAAATGTCAGTAAAATGTCATGTAAAACCTCTTGAAAACATGTGTATAAGTCTTTCGGAGTCGGCATAGAACTAGTAGGTTTAGTTTTTGATCATTTACTCACAATTAAATTCGAAAGTTCGAAATCAAACTCGAACTTAAGATCGAAGTCAATGTCGCAGTTAATGCAGAGTCAAGTTCAAAGTTAAACTCAAAGTCAATTACAAAGTAATTTTTACTCAAGCTCGAAGCCAATTTGCAATTGACAATTTTAAGTCAAGTTCGAAATTAAATTCGAAATCAAGTCGAACTCAAGTTCGAAGTCAAATTCGAGCCTAGTTCAATCATGTCAATTTTTCATTCATATCTCAAATTATTGAAACATCAATAACTGTGATGTGTCTGTCTGGCAAATGAAAAAAAAAAAAAATTGAGAAAAAACAAATAAAGCTCACATCTTTCTATTGTACTTGATTTTTAGCTCTATTACCTAATTTCCTAGAGGGCCATCGAAGGTGGAGGGTATTCACAAAAGTCATAACAGTCTCTTGTTGCCGCCGTCTATTGTTGCGGAAAATTATCAATAATTTTAAGCAACAAACAATGATGCGAATAACAAGTTAAGCAAGTGGAAGAAATTTTTGGCTGTAGTTGGTGAGCTACTATAAAAAGTTAAGGTGAACGAGAGAAAGAATAAGACGAAAAAGCAGAAGTAGTAGGAGAAAAAGGTGGTGCAAGTTGAAGCATTAGTCAATAACAAGTTAGAAGTATTGGCGAGGCAAGTAAGTGAATTGAAAGAAGTTAAACGAAAATGAAGCTATTAATATAAATAGTTCAAGTAGATGAAGAAAAGACGAATGAAGGCAGAGAACAAAAGAAAGTGTGATGGGCTTGAGATAAGGAGAGATTTAAAGAAGCAAAGAGACAGCCAGAGACGGAGACATATAGAGAAGAAGTGAAAGAAAAAGTAAATGGAAAAATAAAAGGTTGTGGACTGCCAAAAGATAGTACTGATGTAATATTGCATATTTTTAGGAGAATGATAAGATTTCTAGAAAGGTTCGAATATTTTGGCTCTTTAACGGTTTGTGGATTATCTTAAGGTTTTCGAAATATTTTTGCGCCAATGACTAGAACATTGCATATTTTTAGCTGTTATGTATTTTATATTTCGACTTTCTTTTATGCAAGAGCCTATACAAAGGTAGGGTTGACTGTGAAACTTAATAAATAAATCTACTGAAAACTAAGTTGCATATTTCCAAGCAGACATAAATAAAAAAGATTGCATAATTTTTGGCGCTGCCATACATTTTCACATCAAATGATATTTTTTATTGAAGAGTTTTTTGAACTAACGTTTAAATACATTCTTAGACGTATTAAGACGTAAAAAGGAAAAACTTGAGTATGTGTTGTAGCGGTCAACGAAACAGTCTGTCTAGTCTGCTGTATGATTTGCTCAATACAAAAGGTTGAATGAAATGGTTGCATCAAATTTAATTCGAAGTTTGTTTCATTTTGAACTAATTTTTGCAGCATCAGACCAAGTGTAACATAGCATGTTTTTAGGCATTATTTCAATAAAATATTAAAACAAAAATTAATAAATCAGAATATATAAAATAAATAAGAAATAAAAAATAAAAACAATACAAAACTTGCTCAAACAAAATATTTTTTCAAGGTTAGAAAAATCTTTGAAACTAAAAATAAATGCGGCATAACTTTAGGCAAAACAAAAACATAAATTATTGCATAATTTTAGGTGTTGTAATAAATAAAACCTCACACCATATGAAAAACATGTATTGGTTAGCTTTCCGTTATACATTTACCATTGTTCTACTTAATTTTACTTTCGTATTGCATACTTTTAGGATCGTTTAATCAAATATCGATTGAAAAGCAAGACTTTAATTAGAGAATGCATTAACGTAATGAACAAAATATATACAAACATTGCCAATAAGGTAAAAATAAGCCAAATACATAACGGTAAATATTACCGTAAAACTTCGGGGAAATTTAAATGGAAATAAGAAATTTACACAAACAATGGCAAGGAAGATAAAGCACCAGAGACACAGAAAAAAAGAAACAGTGGCTATGGGTGTGCGTCCAAAATCGCTGGAGACACGCACCCGCACACGCTTAGCTTTACATTTGAACAGAGCAGTATTAGACCATAAAATTACAACAAAGCCAACACTAGAAATTTAGTCATTGAAAGTAAACAAAACATAACAAAAAAAGAAAAACAACCAAAAGTAGTCATTCAAATTTGTTAAGTCTCGTGCAAGCTGTGTGTCAGTGTGTGTATGTGTGTGGCCAGAAGAAGCGGTCTAAATGGTGCTGCGCTATGCAAAATTAATGGCAGGAGCGAGTGTAAATAAAAATAAATGCGTTCGCACACCGACGTAATTTACGAAAAATTCACATATTGTGGCAACGTGTAAGTTTTTCAATTATTTTAAGTGGTTGTTGGTCGGTATAGTTGGTGCGTTTCTGCTGCCAACGCAAAACAATACAAAATGTTGAATTGTATTAATTCATGCGCTGCTATTTGTTGGGCGCGATATAAGCCATTTTTATTAGTTAAAGATAGCCAGATAGTTTTGACTTAATAAATAAAGAGTTTATATGTTTTATTTTTTTTTTTTAATTTTGACGCATGGCGGCGATTGATATGAATTAAATAGTTCCTGGCAGCACATAATTGTGCGGAAGAGCAAAGTGTGTGAAGTAATGAGCTAAATGTAATGAATGAATAATCTTTTCATTTACAACGAATATGGATTAATCATAAAGTCCAAAAGATAATTTGATTATTTTTTCACTAATCTTTGAATAATTTCATTGTTCATACGATAACACTACCCAGCAAGATTTTTACACAAACTAGTATATTTTTACACAGACACTACCCAGCAAGATTTTTACACAAACTAGTATATTTTTACACAGATTTGTGCAAAAACCCACTAACTTTACCAAGTGCCCAGTATGACATGTACGTTAGGGTGTCTCAAATGAATTTTTATTTTTCAAATTTCATAGTTGCTCAGCCTTTGTTTGAAAGTTTAGAAGGTAAAGTATTTTTCAGATTTTTGGAAGAGGTTTAGAGGTTGAGTTAATCGGATTTTCCCTAAAAATCATGTCTTTTGGAGATTTTTTGAATTTCAGGCATAAGTTAGTCAATAAGAGACATTTTCTAAGTCTTTGACTCATCATTTCGAAAGATAAATATCCAAACTTTACTTGAATGTACATTCATCAGAAGTTCATTTCGTTTGCCAAACAGACACATCACAGTTATTAATGTTTCAATAAGTTGAGAGTTGAATAAAAATTTGATACGATTGAACTGGACTAGAATTTGACTTCGAACTTAAGTTTGACTTGACTTCGAACTTGACTTAAAATTGGGCTTCGAGCTTAAGTTAAAATTTGGCTTTATATGAACTTTGAACTTGACTCTGCATTAACTGCAACTTTGACTTCGATCTTAAATTCGAATTTAATTTCGAATTTGATTTCGAACTTGAATTCGAATTTGATTTCGAACATGAATTCGAATTTGATTTCGAACTTGAATTCCAATTTGATTTCGAACATGAATTCGAATTTGCTTTCGAACTTGAATTCGAATTTAATTTCGAACTTGAATTCGAATTTGATTTCGAACTTGAATTCGAATTTGATTTCGAAGTTGAATTTGATTCCGAATTCAAATTTTATTCCGAATTCGAATTTGATTCCGAATTCGAAATTGATTTCGAACTTGAATTCGAAATTGATTTAGAACTTGAATTCGAAATTGATTTCGAACTTGAATTCGAACTTGAATTCGAAATTGATTTCGAACTTGAATTCGAACTTGAATTCGAAATTGATTTCGAAATTGAATTCGAAATTGATTTCGAAATTGAATTCGAAATTGATTTCGAAATTGAATTCGAAATTGATTTTGAACTTAAATTCGAAATTGATTTCGAACTTGAATTCGAAATTGATTTTGAACTTGAATTCGAAATTGATTTCGAACTTGAATTCGAAATTGATTTTGAACTTAAATTCGAAATTGATTTCGAAATTGATTTTGATCTTGAATTCGAAATTGATTTTGAACTTGAACTCGAAATTGATTTCGAACTTAAATTCGAAATTGATTTCGAACTTGAATTCGAAATTGATTTTGAACTTGAATTCGAAATTGATTTTGAACTTGAACTCGAAATTGATTTCGAACTTGAATTCGAATTTGATTTCGTACTGGAACTCGAACTTGGTATCGAACTTAACTTCGATTTTTATTTCGAGCTTAGTTTCGAACTTTGACCTTAAATTTGACTTCGAACTTGAATTCAAATTCGAAATCAGACTTGATTTGAAATCTAGTTTTAATGTGAAATTGACTTCGAAAAGAACTCTACAGAACTCAAAAAAACGCCTCAATGAGCCAACTAATTCTAAACAAAAAAAAAAAAAAATTGTTGTGAAATGCATTGGCAAAAGAAAAATAATCATCGATGCCCCAACTTATATCTCAGTGGAAATTATTGACCAAGTATCATGGATTTTGATTCCAGGTTGAAGATTTGAGTTTAAAAAATTGCCTTAACAAACTAGTTTCATAATTAGTCTCAGTGGAACCTATTGGCCAAGGAATTTTCGATTTTTTCCCCCTGGACTTTACAAAACTTAAAAACATCTCCATCGCCCAACTAGTTCCACAAAAAATAGTAGTTGATCCTATCGGAGAAAATCTTAGATTTTTGCAAAAGAAGTCCATTGAACACAAAAAGTTATAATGACCCAACTTGTTTCAGAGATAGCCACAGTGGAATCTTTTGAACATAGAATTGTAAATTTTTATTCCCAGGATTTCATTGATGTTAAAAAAATTCCAATGGACAAACTAGTTCCATAATTAGTTTCAGCTGAACCTAAGTATATCCGCTATGGAATTATGGATTTTTAACCTAGAACTTCATAGAACCTAAAAATGTCTTCACAACACAACTAGTTCGACAGAAAACAGTGATGGCTTAAAAAAACATATATTTTGTCAAAGTAGTCCACTGAACCCAAAAAGTTTCAATGACCTAACTTGTTTAAGAGACAGGTTTTTAATTCCAGAATACAATTGATACAAAAAAGTACATGATCCAACTAGTTCCATAGTTAGTATCAGTGGAACTTTTTGGTAAAAGAATTATAGATATGTATTTGTATTAGAAACTTTAAAAACTTCCTTAAAACAAAGTGAGGTCTTACACTTGTTCTATAATTAGCATTAATTGAACCTATAAACCATAGAATCATCTTTTTTCCAAGCCGTCCCGAAAATGCAAGTAAATTCCAATGATATTTTCAATTCCTATATATTCAGTGTTAGGCACAAGACTTAAAAGGCAACCGTTGTTGTTGATGCTGAATTTTTGTTGAAATTTTTTCTGGCACAAATAATTTTTGTGGGCATCGCTGCTTAACGTCACGCAACGTGCTTAAATAGAATGCATTGAATTCTAACGATTCTGTAAATGTGTAAATATTTATAAACATGTTTACGGAAACACATTTTTTAAAAAGCTTACAATTATTTTGTAAGTTAACAGCGCTTAATTGAAGTTTAATTAAATTGCGAACATTGCAAGCATAAAAAAGTGTTAACATTTTCACGATACTGCAATAAATGTTAATTGATACGATAAATTAGAGTGAAGGGCAAAACATGCTACTCCCAAGCTTGTAATTATTAAACACATATTTCAAAATGTTTTCTCTTCTTAACATTCTCTCAACGTTATCCAAATTTAAATAACAGCGACTGTTACTTAATGAAAAATGTAATGTTAGTTAATAGCTAATGTTAGGAATAGATGACAAAAAATTGTTGGGAAACACAACATGAATAAATTGAATTACAATTGTGCATACGGCAGAATGTTGCGGAAACATGTTGAAGCCATGAGGAGGTTGACAAATATATACCAGGTTTACAATAAATTTATTTATGAGCCGAGCTAAAGAATATCAAATAGAGATAAATAAAAGCTTGTCAAAGAGCTGTAAAGATAAAGAGAGAAGCATGAGGATAAGAGAAGGAAAGCTAACGCCAAGAATCAGTAGAAAAAGCACATTTGAGGATATAAACAGTAAAAAAAATAATGCTAATATATTTCCATTTAAGAAAACGTTTAGAAAAAGTTAAGAAAATTGTAGAAATTCAAAGAAAAAGCGATGAAACAAATGTAACTCGTGAATAAAGACAAAAGATAACCTAATAATCTGATAAAGCAGAGCCATGAAAAAGGATTTTTTTCTAATGTCATGAATCAAACTGACAAAACTTTGTAAGCGCTACTGTAAGAGCTTTAAGTTATGTAAAGTAATTTGCACGCTTTAATGCTGAAGTTGACTTGACAACAAGTTTAATAAATAATTGCTTAAAGAAACGCAACGCTAGAGCTTTTATATAATTGAAGCTGAAGTTGAAGCTTATTGCAAAAGCTAAAGAGCTCAATAAGAAAAGCTCTCTTGAATAGGCCATTATTATCAAAGGTAGTGGGCACACTTTAATATTTTGCCATTTTTGCAGGGATCGCATAAAAATTACTACAACAACAAGAACCATCATAAAATAGCACAAACAACATAATATAAGTTTATTGCAGCATTTTGTAATTTTCATTAAAAGAAAAAAAAAAAACAAAATATATGAAGCTTTTATGTGAAGCTCTAAAAAAAACACCTACAAGAAAGCACAAAGTTCTTAAAATATCACTGCGAATATCCTTACGACGTAACACGTTGTTGCAATATAAACGATTTCTCATAAAATGCCTGACTGATAAAGAAGAGCGAAACGAAGTAGTGCGAAGGTTGGTAAAAGAATGAGGGTTGCAAGAAAGCGCTAGGTAAGTGAAGGTGTTTGGCCACGAGCTTATTGTTTTTAATGTTGATTACATGTGCCGTTGTGTGTGTGTGGTGCGCGCGCCTAGCTGTATAATATAATAATAATAAAAAAAAAGAAACGTATGCGTAGGTGTTGAACGTGAGAAAAGCTATTTTAGGAAATTTTTATAATCTAATTAAAAATGTAAGTTCATTGAAATTACAAGGAAGGAAGGAAGGAAGGCGAAAAATCAGGAAAAAGCCACAATATAAAATTTAAATACTGTGAAAAATGAAATAATTATAAAATGCACCTAAAATTATGCTAATAAATTTTATACAAAAATCTTTATAATAATACAAATTTTTATAATATAGGTTTTCGAAAAAGTTCGGTTACAAATTTGACCAAAAATTTTAAAAACTTTTTTCTAATACAGGGTGGGCCATCTATTGGTTTCTTTTTAAATCATAGGTTATTTTGACACTGACAGCTGTTTCCCGCTCGAAATCTAAACATAAAGTCAATATACCTGAGTGCTGTGTAGCCCCAACAGTGTATTAGTTGAAAAGTAGTATTGGCCGAAATGAAACACCCACCGCGTTTGTGCAAAAAGTTCGTGAGACTGGTATGCTAGTGAACAACACTCATCAACTCATCATCGATCTTAACAGCTCAACATTTCACGCACTAGCCTGAGAAGAATTCTGTACAAAGTTCTGGGATTATTCGCTTTCAAGGTCCAATTGACTCAGCAATTGAAAGCGCACGACCATCCGCTTCGTTATCGCTTCGCAGTTTGGCCCAAAGAGCAGCTTGAATTGGACAACTATTTTGGGCGAAAAATCATTTTTTCTGACGAGGCGCATTTTCATCTCGGCGCACAATGCGCTTTTTTCGATTTTAGGATGACATTTGGGTTTTTTTTTTTAAATTTTATAAAAATAATTTCATTTGTCAGATTATAAAACATATATATATTATGAATGTGATATTGGAAACTTTATGTATTGAATGGTTTTTTTTTTATAAATTTCGCCAAAGTTGAAACATTTTTAACAAACATAAGCTCAATAAACCCCAACAAATGAGAGTCATTTTTAAACAATAATAATTTCGAGCACAAAGTATATTTCAAAATTTTGTTTCTTGAATTTTTTTATGTCTTAACCGGCATTTAATTTATTATAAAATACAATAAAAAATAGTAATAAATAAAAATAGAAAAATCGTGAAACATGACTGCAAATTTTTCAAGAAATGAAAATTTAAGTAAAATCTAGCTAATATAGCATTATTAAAGTCAAAGGCTATAGCTATCATAAAATATAGTACTTCTACCTTCCGTTTCTGTAAAAACCTGCTGCTTCAAGCTGCCACTAAGAAAAACCACTTCATTTGAAAAAGTCTTAAAAATCAAATTTTGTCCTAAAACGCACTTGTTTTCAAGACGACTACAGCCGCAATTTTCAAGCTATCATCACGAAATTCAATATTTAAGCTTGTATGTACATATATAAAAATAAAGATCATGTTGAAAAATGAGCCAAATCCGATGAAAACCACGCTTACCTCCCATATAAAGTGACTTTATCAAAACGGTAAAATGACTTAGAATTCCAACAGAAATTAATATATGGACTTGAAATTTTCCATATGGTATATATTTAATTTACACTCTGAGGATGAAATTCAACCAAATCGGATAAAAATAACGCCTACCTCCCATACAAAGTGACTTTATCAAAACGGTAAAATCTCTTAGAATTCCACAAAAATTAATATATGGACTTGAAATTTTGCAAATAAGCTTTAATATTTAATATGCACTCTGAATATGAAACCACGCCTACCTACCATACAAAGTGACTTAGTTAAAAAACAAAAGCGAATATTTTCCTCTAAAACTATGACGAAAATTTTTTTACAGATAAACATTTTTATTGTCTGCTTAAAACTTTGAATATACTTTAGTTCGGCCCTGGGGGTATTTTAACTTCAGCCCATTGGAAGATCATTTCTTACTAGTTATAAATGGTGTTGATTTTGCACTTGTTACTTTCTACTTTAAGTTTTTATACGTCTTAAAAATTATTTTGAGTTCGAAAAACTTTTCAACTTGTGAAAATATTTTATACTTTTGGTACGGTGAAGCCTCTCGTGCGCAACAAATGGTTTTGTTTTTAAAATTAAATTTTTTGAATCTATTTTATTTTAAAGATACATAATCATTTTCGGAGGTTTATGTAAAAGTGGGCGGATCACGCCCAGTTTTGATAGTGTCATTTGTAATGCTGATATTAAGCTACCTACCAAATATCAATGAAATGCACTGTACGAATCGAAAGTTATGCCATTTTAAACCATTATATACATGAATGTTATATGAGAGGTAGGCGTGGTCTTTCATCGACCATGCTTATTTTCAATACTAAGCATTGTATTGACAAACGTAATATACACACCAAGTTTCATTCGCTGAGATTTCTCTGTGTGTCCGTAATCGTAATTTTAGCACAGACGGACAGATGGACATGTCTAAATCGACACAGTAGATGAAGTTGATCAAGAGTATAATATGTGTTTGTACCGGAGATGTCTTTTTATCTGCGTTATACATGGAAGAATGCATGCTTCCCATATAAAGAGGCCTTGTATGGAAAGAGGGCGTGGCAGTTGATCTATAATTATAATTTTTGGCCAAATTACTTGGTATAAAAAGTATTGGTACAAAATTTCATGACTCTAGCTTTTATAGTTTTTGAGATAATTGCAAAAGTCATTCTGAAATTGAAAAAGCGCACTGTGGCTACGTTAACAAACAAAATTGACGCATCTGGGGCTCGGAAAACTCGCATGTTATTGTCGAGAAGCCGATGCATCCACAGAGAGTGACATTTTGGTGCGGTTTGTAGAGTGGTGGCATCATTGGACCATTTTTCTTCGGAAATGAGCCTGGAAACAACGTTTCGGTCAACGGTGGGCGTTACAGACCCATATTAACAGACTTTTTTTACTGAAATAGGAGACATGAATACGAACGAACATGCAGTATGGCGCGCCATGCCACACAGCCCATGCCACAATCGATCTTTTTGCGCACCAAGTTCCCAAATCGTGTTATCAGCCGTCTTGGCGATGTCAATTGGCTGCCTCGAAACTGCGATTTGACCACTTTGGACTTTTTTTTGGGGAGCCGTGAAGGACTAATGCCAAGTTAACAATCCGAAAATGATTCAAGCACTTAAGGCAAATATAAGCAATCCGTGAGCTTTAGCCCGAAACCATCAATAAGGTCTTGGAAAATTGGAGGGACAGAATGAGCTATTGTGAAGCCAGCCGAGGCAGCCACTTGAACGACGTTGTTTTCCATAATTAATGGGAATGTTTGCTTTTACTAATAAAGCCATAATACATGGAAAAAATTTAATTATGTTAATTTTATTGCATTTAAAAAAAAAACTTATATTTGGCCCACCCGGTATGATATGATGGTATGGTATATTGGGTATGGAATGACGAGTATGGTATGATCAGTAGTTCGTGATGGGTATGATGAGTGGTATATAATGGGTATCGTGTGATCAGTGTTATATGATGGGAATGATATGATGGATATGGTATGATTGGTATGATGATGGTATGGATGATTGTATGGTATATTGGGTATGGAATGACGAGTATGGTATGAGCAGTAGTTCGTGATGGGTATGGCAGGATGAGTATGGTATGATGAGTGTTATATGATGGGTATCGTGTGATCAGTGTTATATGATGGATATGGTAATTGGAATGATGGATATGTTATGATTGGTATCGTATGGTTACCACGATATGTGTATTGTATGAATTAAATATTTTATTTAGATTTATTTAGAAATTGTTTTCATTTCTTTATCTTTCTTCTGTATTATGTAAAAGCATTCTGTAAAACGAGAATGTATTTAAATTAAAAGGGTTGTGAAGTATTTATGAAGATTCTATGATGATAATAAATCAGATTTTAGAGAAAAAAATTTCAATTTGGTACAACCAGATTTTTGAGAAACTATTATTATGTGGTCTTTATTTATAATTTTCTGTTTCATCAGCATTTGGTGAAATCGTATTAAACTGATTTAATCTTTGATTGAAAGCATTTTCATTTTTTGCTTTGAAGTAAGTATCTATACCTGTATAACTTTATGTACCTAGCCTTACATCTTTAGAATTTATCGTACTAGCGTTTAGAAAGCAGATTTACTTAAAGGGATCCAGACTGAACAACAGGAAAGATGAATATTTGCCTTGCATCTTGAATAGATTTTCATTTCTTAGAATTAAAAAGTACTCGGAAATAAATGTTTGAAGTATTACATAAGGAAGGCATGAATTAATAATTTCCTTTTATTTTATAACATCCGAATTACAAGAAATGTCCGTCCCAACATAATGGGATAATAGCTCACTTGTATAATGAGCAAATATGCATAAGTGACAAATTAAAAAGCTTCTTATAAAACTTTTCATAAGCTCAAATGCTCTCTTACGTCTGTGGGTGTGTGTGTGTGTGCGTGTGTGTGGTTCAATTGTTTTCTATGTACAGCATAAATCAGTGCATTTAAATAAACGCTTGGTTGGTTGCCTTGACTAATTAAAAAAATGGCGTTTGTCATAAATTAAATGCGTTGTTGCAACACTGCTGACGCCACAATGAAACAACAACTACATTAGCAACAACAATAAGAAAAGAACATTGAAATTTTCATTGAGCTTGAATGCATGAATGAATGAATAAATGAAGAAAAGTAATTAATTCTTCCTGTAATGCAAAGGATATCCAGACAAATATATTACACAATGTCCTACGCAAGGCAACGTTATAAATTTTAAAATGTGTGTGTGTTTGTGAGTGTTTTATATGCCCGGCACCTTGCTACTAAATCGAAGAGAGCACCAGGCCTAAGGTAGAATTTTACTTGGATTTTTTTGTTTTGTTTTTGTTGTACCCAAAAAGTGCAAGCTTGCCAGTGTTGCCAGCCTTAGGTTCACAAGAGGCCAAGTTGGGTAGAACGTATAAATTTTAATTGTTTCACAAAAGTGATTATGTGGCTACACCAACATCATCAACTCGACCAAACACCCAGTTAGACAACCAGCCAGCCAAGCAAGTACTATATATATTTTTCGGGTGGCACCTCTTAATGTTTCGGTGTGTGGCTCTCCCTAAAAGCACACTTCCAAAACTGCAAAATGCATTTGCATCTCTAAATAGAATGAAATGGAATAGAATTTCAAATGTTCTGCTTTGTTCATCTTCGTCTCTCTCATCGCTACTTTCTACTTTTGTATTCATCTGTAGCTGTAATAAAATTCCCTGCAACTTTTCCAAGAATAATAAATGTCGAAAATCTCTCATGTGATTTGCACATGTTGTGACTGCCAAAAGAATTTTCAAAATTAATGGGACATTTTCCATGTCCAACCAAACCTCTTTCGGTTGAATTACTTATATTGCATAAGAATAGTTTTAAAGCATGTAAATTGAAAAAAAAACTTTTTTAACTAATTTTAGTAGAAACCTGTAGAAAAATAATTAAATTTGAGGTTCGGTGAAGAGCAGATAAAGATTTTTGAAATCGGACTTCAGATTCGTAATAAGTGAGTGAGCTTTTCAATTGCGAACAGCTTCATGTCATATTTACTCAAAACCTTCACCCAGGATAAGCATTATACCCCTTTAGTACTTAAAAATGAAACTATAGATATTAAAAAAGCTTCTTCACGAAATATTAATTGTATGCGGAAGATGAAATCTTCTGGTTCCAAAATAAAAATTTTGGAAAAATCAATTTGGAACCACCATATTTCAAAATTTCGAACTCATATGGCATCCATCAACTTGTATTTTTAAAATCTGACGTTAGATTCGTATTTAGAGACCATTCACATCCTTTAACCCTTTGGAAACATGGCGGTTAGTATATATACCACCTTTGTATTTTTACGATTTACGCTTTCCTACCCATCCAAAAAATATAAAATATATGGAATATATGGAGTACTAGGGTCTTTGGGGTCGTTGATTAAGGATTTCTCATCAGAATATTATAATTAAAAATTGCGGATTCAATATGACAGACAGTGGTTGATTGCGTCCAAAATTCGACCGGTACCTTTGGGGTTCCCAAAAGCTTCATTGGGAGTAGTAACAGTTCTATGAACACAACAAAAAGTCTATCAACAAGAGCTGTAGGGTAACAAAGGAGTATTAACATTATATAACAGTCGGTTAATTGACCCAAGAACTCCATTCGCTGAACCATTAGCTGCACCGTATGTTTTCTGATTGGGTCTTGGAAAACATGACTTTGGGTCTTGCAATGATGCCAGTAATTTTTGCAAAAAAATCGTGTCCTGTCTGACGAAACTCATTTTCATATTGCCGCATTTGGGGATGCGAGTTATTCAAAGGATGCCAATGCAAGTGTCTGCTTGGTGCGGTTTGTGGGCCGGAGGCGTTACAGGGCCGCACTTTTCGAAAATGACGACGGAAAAACCGTCCGTTATAGTCAATGGAGCGCACTGCAGAGACATGATGTTTGGACACAATTGATAGAGAACTGGACCTACTAGTTTTATGCCGACTCCGAACAGCTAATGTGCATGTTCTCAATAAGCTTTAAATGGCATTATTTACTCTCTGAGGTTTGCCATTGTCTGCAGAGAGGCCGAACAGAAAAATAAATTCAATTGAAAAAGCTTTCTGTGTCAGATGGAATTGCACCAGGGTTCTCTGGCGTATGGGTCACGCACTCTACCCACTGCACCACGGCCGCTACAGCCGGAACAGCCCTTACTGGCGTATAATAATTTTTTCTGTAGCATCAACACGTAGTTTGTTATTATTCCATGTTGGTTAGGCAGCTCCCTCCGAATTACAAAACGTCTTGAATTTTTATTTTTATTTTTCTTATAAACTCAAAGAATTAACTTTTACTATCGTACCATTATTGTTGTCATAGCTCTTATACTCATTAGATAACAATTCCATGTAACACCGATGCATTTTCAAAAAATGTATTTTTTAACATTTTTGGAAACCTGCCCGGTAAAACGTAACGTTGTCACGTAAAACACTTCTTGTTTTCGGAGATGAAGTATATGGACACAAACGACCTTTACTTTCATAAGGGTGGTACTATGTGCCATACAAGTCGCGAAACAATCAAAGTTCCCTGTTTACGTAATTTGGCGTTTCGGTGACACTAATTGGCCACCAAGATCTTCTGATTTGACACCTTTTGGATTCTTCGTTTGGGTTAATGTTAAGAGTAAGGGGTCTATGATAACTACCCGCAAAAAAGGCAAACTCCCAAAGGGAACATTGAAGTCACTATCGCCGAAATAGAGTCCCAATTATGCACAAGAGTGGTCGAAAATTTCGAAAAAAGGATTAAGTATTAGGTCTGAAAACTAATCAGAGGCTCTCATTTGAAAGACATCGCATACCATACATAATTTACATGTGTCTTCTTTATAATCCAATAAAAATTCAAGTGACATCCAAATAATTGTGCGTTTAATTTATAAAACAAATCTTATACTTATGTCTTGTTGATACACCCGTTACTTTTTGTATTATATGGTTATTATTTGGTTATTATATGGCTCGTATAATCAAATTATTATATTACAACTATATTTAGGTTCTCTACATGATTAGCGATTGTCTATATTCATGGTATATGTTAAGTTTTACATGGAATCCCAAAAGCATTTTCGCAGTATATATTATTTGTATAGGCCAATAAAGGTGCCCCCCTAGGAATAACAAATTTTGACTGTAACAAAAGGTAATTGCCAACAAAAGCAGCAACATCGGTAACAGCAAAAACAACTACAACAAAGACAAAACAACAACAACAATAACAAACTAATAATGATAATATGTATTTACTAAAATATGTATTATAACACCAGCTTGTGATGGGCGTCGTTATTGATAAGGGTAACGTGTATCGATTTTTGACACTATGAAATTGGTTAGCTTTCAAGGATATATGAATACATGCGACGCTCACTCTTTCTTGATTTAATTTTTGTTTTTTTTTTTTTTCGTAACACTTATGTTTAGTTTTATTAAGTTGAAATATGGAACATTTGTGTAATTTGAGTAACTTTAGATGTGCAATGATTCATTTATAGCTCACACTATAAACATTTGAATTATTTCAAGTTTTCCTGTTAATCGATTTTTTCACCTAAATATTTAGAGGCAGATCTTATCAGATACCATGTGGGATAAAGCGGAATTAAGATTTATGGGATTTTTATTTATTTAGAAAATAAAAAATTCAAAATTATAAATAGAATATCATGGATTTAAAGGTTATGCTGGAATTTATTGCTGAATGTTTTACATTGCATTGAATGCTGTTTAAAACATAACGTTTGACTTTAAAAGTTCTTGACTTTAAAATTATACTCTGTAGGCATTTTTTAACACAATAATATTATAAGAACAAATCGGTGGATAAGTTAATTTGACTAAATTTTTACTAAATAAATATTTTGTCCATTAAACTTTACAACTTGTTTAAAAAAAAAATATTACATGTGCAAATAATGAGTAAAAAAGTCATACTTGAGTCGAGCCGAGTGTCACAGTGAATCTAAATCGAACTTAGATTAGATAGATAAAAAGAAAAAAAAAAAAATTATAAAGGAAAGTAGTTGGTTCCCAATAGAACAAATTCTATATGATTAGATAGATCGGTAATAGCCTCCCTAAGCAAATGCCGAAAAGGCGTTTTTCGAAATAACATTTGTTGAAAACACCATTACTGGTCCATGCTGAACAAATGTCATACGTTGAACTACCTATGTTGGTTTTTTGGTGGCTTTAAAGAGCTAGAAAAACAATCTTTTCTTTCCAAAATTTTATATTTTCCGCGATATAAATACTTGGGAGCAATTTTGGCTTATTTTTTGCTTTAGTGTATCTTTTAAATTAATATTTTCCCAAATTTTAAAAGTTTTACAAAGAATATTTTTACAAATTCGAAAAGTTGAACAAAAACCTTGGACAATAACTATGACAATGATAATGACAATGACAATAATAATGACAATGACAATGACAATGACAATGACGATGACAATGACAATGACAATGACAATGACAGTGACAATGACAATGACACTGATAATGACAATGACAATTAAAATGACAATAACAATGACAATGACAATGACAATGACAATGACAATGAAAATGACAGTGACAATGACAATGACACTGATAATGACAATGACAATGACAGTGAAAATGACAATGACACTGATAATGACAATGTCAATGATAATAACAATAACAATAACAATGGCAATGACAATGACAGTGACAATGACAATGACAATGACAATGACAGTGACAATGACAGTGAAAATGACAATGACAACGAAAATAACAATGACAATGACAATGACAATGAAAATGACAGTGACAATGATAATGACAATGACAATGACAGTGACAATGACAGTGATAATGACAATGACAATGAAAATGACAGTAAAAATGACAATGACAATGACAATGACAATAACAATGAAAATGACAATGACACTGATAATGACATTGATAATGACAATGACAATGAAAATGACAATAACAATGACAATGAGAATGACAATGACAATGACAATGTCAATGACAGTGAAAATGATAGTGCCAATAATAATGACAATGACAATGACAGTGAAAATGACAGTGAAAATGACAATGACAATGACAATGACAACGACAGTGACAATGACAATGACAATGAAAATGACAATGACGATGACGATGACAATGACAATGACAATGACAATAACAATGACAATGACACTGATAATGACAATGACAATGAAAGTGACAATAACAATGACAATGACAATAACGATGACAGTAACAATAACAATAACAATAACAATAACAATAACAATAACAATAACAATAACAATAACAATAACAATAACAATAACAATAACAATAACAATAACAATAGCAATAACAATAACAATAACAATAACAATAACAATAACAATAACAATAACAATAACAATAACAATAACAATAACAATAACAATAACAATAACAATAACAATAACAATAACAATAACAATAACAATAACAATAACAATAACAATAACAATAACAATAACAATAACAATAACAATAACAATAACAATAATAATGACAATGACAATGGCAATGATAATAACAATGACAATAACAATGACAATGACAGTGATAATATCAATGAAAAGGACAATGAAAATAAAAGATTATGGGTAATATCATGGCCCAGACGGGATTCGAAATACACAAGCAAGCTATCTACTCGACTATCGAGGTTGACCAGGTAGGGATAACGATAAGGATAGAGCATATAGAGCATATCGTATTCCGAATACGGATTTTACGTTGGAAATGACTTTTATATTTGTGATCCAGACACTTGGTATTTCTTATAAAAAGTTTTCACGTTTAAACGCCTATGGCTGTGTTGATGGCACTACCAACTTTATACCTTTTATATAAAAAGTTAAATGTCTGCATCAAATAATAAAAATATCAAATAATAATATATATATATATATATATAATAATAATATATTATGTCAAATAATAAAAATGTTGGCATGGGATTTTGCAGGGAATTTAAAGCATAAGGACAAGGTATATGAAAAAACTGAGTTCATTTCTGAAATGAATAGCCTCGAAATAACTAAATTATAAAATTTCATAAAAAAAAAACCAACAGGATCTTCGAGTTTATGTCCCGAGATTCTATGAAGACAATTCACTGTTCGAAAAAATTTTTCTATTGCGTTTTTTTGTGTCGCAAAGTGACGACAAAATTTTGTCATTGATTTTGTTTTTTGTTTAACTTTCAGCCAGCCCGCACTTCATCGGCTCATTCTTTTATTTCTGTGGGCACGACTGACTTAGATAACTTAAATGCGTTTTTGTTTACATTATCAACTAAAAACCACAAAATAGAAATTTTTAAATATTTTGATTTATTGTGGCATTCCCAAAATTGTCGAGAGCAACATCTGTGCAACGTTTAATGCATTCAAAATTTAACAAAAAATTTGTTACTTTTTACAGATGGCTTTTTACAGATGGCATAATAACAACAACAACAACAACAACAAAAACAGCAATAATAATAACAACAAAAACCTATGCCTATCAGCATAATAATCATTGATCTAAACGCTTGCTGAGTTGCAACAAATTTTAGGCCTTAATTTGTGATTTTTAGCTGCTGTTGTTAACAACAAAAGCGTATTTTTGACACTTAAAATAGCATCAGCATTAACACCAACAACAACAACAACAAAAACAGGAACAATCACAACAACTGTGACCACATCAAATAAGCTTTCAAAGTAAATTAGTTCTTTTTTCTGCCTGAAACATGTTGCATTTTTTCCCAATGTTATTTTTCAGTAGAATGTGATTGTGCGAGTGTGTGTGTGTGGTTTGACCACCATCACGGCCACAACTACTACAATACATACATTTGGGATTTGTTGGCTTCATAAATTATGAGCTCAATAATTATAAATTAAATTGGCGAGTGGAAGCATATCAAAGCCTAGCTTGGGGTGGGGTGGATAGATGAATAGAGAATGGATGAGTGGAGGGAGGGTAAAAGGCAACATTTTATGACGTTGGGGGCGTGACATAATGATCAAGCCAAAATACAGAGAGCAACTGCTGACAATCTGAACACTTTTAGTGTCGTTATTGCCAAGTGGTTCTATAGGGTTCGGTTGGGTTCGATGGCAACATTTGTTATTTGTTGTTGCTGTTGTTGTTGCACCTTTAGGCCATGTTTATCAAGTGTTTGCCAACAAACAAAAGCTGAGTGTTGCTGTCTGTTATTGTGAGTATGTTTGTGGTGTGTGTGTGTGTGTGCACCTGTGTGTGTATTGGACAATTTATATTGCTCTCTGTGCAAGTGTGCGTTTGCTTTAATGTGCTTTTGCCATCAATACCTTCTATGTTTATATGTATTGGTTAAAATTTATTAACATTAAATATTGTAAAATGCTTTTAACGCAATTTATGTTCGCCGCTTATGTGTCGCCATTTTATAATGCATTTAGCTGTGTACGCTTGTGTGTATGAGTGGGCGTCTGAGTAGCCAAAGTATAGCACTAGTGCGTTGATGGCGATTGAGTGGTTCTTTTTCTAACTGTATAACAAGCATAACTGTACGCTTTGTTGTCGTTATGCTTCGTTGTTAATTTATTGAATTATTAAATTACATCCCATTCTTTTACCGAAAATGAAGTGTTTGCGAAACTCTCTATTTAGCAAGCAATTATTTTGCCATCGGCGTCAGAGTCAATATATTATACAATACTATAGTTGTCAAAAATGACAAAAGTTCTAGAACTTTGATGGAACTAGGAGAAGTGCAGTAAATAGTGAAATTTTTAATGAATTTAAAAAAAAGGAATTTTTTCCAATTGAAACATCTAGAAAATTAATCATTTCGGAATTCGCTGGGAAAAATTCTTTTAAAAAATGCAATTTTTTTATTTTATATTTTTTGACGTAGAATACGTCATTCTCGTAGGTTAGTAGGGTGGTTGATAGTGATCAGGTGTCGGTTTTTATATCACAATTTGAGCCTTTGGTGTGCCTAAAGTACTGATCGTACAATGTTGATGTTAGCACTTGTTGGTCTGCTTGATCCTCACTGGGAGAAAAATGCATGTTTGAACTCTCTTACTTATATAAATTTTACACAATTTCATGAAATATAAAGCCAACATTTGATGTTTTTGTTTGCTTAAGTTTACTACCTATTTATCGACAGTTTCCGGTTTTATCGACAAAACCATAAAATAATAAATAAAGTTACAAAAAGATTTTGGTTTGATCATCTCACTCCAGGGTGCTTTTATTGCAGTTTGGTTGTCCATAAAGATAGCAATCCTTGATAGTAATCTTTGGTTTGATGTCCTTTCAATGGATTTCTAGATATTTTTTCCTCAATCGTGAAGATTTCTGCTTGAAGGAGCATTTAGTAATCAGGTAGTGTGTACGAGTGACTTATTTGTGGACTTTCACAATATACTCCGGTTACCGTGCCATTCTTCATTTTGGATCTGTTAGTAAAGAGCTGCATGTCGTGTTCACTGAAATGGTGATTCAATTTCAAGTTTTCTCTTTCAGATAAGAGACGGACGAGGTTCTAGTAAAAATCTATTTTAGGGTTATACAATTAGAAGTGGTAGTGAGTTCCACAGAGTTAGAAAGCTTGTTTAGAAGTGAGCCCATGGGTCTAGTGCAGTGTCGGGCAAAACAATACATAAACATGCAAGCTTGTGTCTGTGTCCATGAGAGAGCGACAGCGCTGGTTTTATTTACACTGTAAATAAAATGCATTTTTTTTATGTTTTATTTATATAATTGTAATTATTATGATTTATAATTATAATTATTATTATCATTTTTTATTATTTTAATTATTATTATTATCATTATTATAATTATTATTATCATTATTATTATCATTATCATTATTATTGTTATCATTATCATTATTATTATTATTATCTTTATTATTATTATTATTATTATTTATCATTATTATTATTATTTATTATTTTATTATCATCATCATCATCATCATCATCATCATCATCATCATCATCATCATCATCATCATTATCATTATTATTATTATTATTATTATTATTATAATTATTATTATCATTATTATTATTATTATTATTATTATTATTATTATTATTTTTATAGTAACTTTTCAAATTCTATTATATCGTCTATATTTATGTTGCCTTCATAACTTTTAATGCGCAGTAAATCTGAGATATGTTCATCTGATAAACGGTTTCTAAATTTATGTTGGATAATTTTGAGGGTTGAAAATCCAACCTCGCAATCGTATGAGGAACTGAACATAGAATATATTTTGAAGATTTCATGTTTAATATTTGGATATGTTTCCTCTCTTACCTGTTTCCAAAAATGTTGACCCATTTCCAAGGGAAGGCTTATATCATTGCGCAGCATTGTTAGCTCTGCGTGTATTTCTGTTGGTTGGTCGTTAATTTTGCAAATTAAAGGATTATTATGCAATTCAATTGCGGTTTTAATTATCTGAAAATCTTGAAATCTTTTGTTATAATTTATTAATAACTCTTCAACAATCCTTGTATAGTCTATTAATTTATTAAAATTTAAATTATCTGACCATATTATCCTGGTTTTATCCAAATTGGACAGATCATTATTTTTTAATTGAATTATTAAAATATTTAGTTTGCGCTCAAAGTGTTCTACAATAGGCACTAGCTCAAAAATATGTCTGTTTTTACCCTGCAGTGACAGATTTAATTGATTTAATAAAAGAGTAAGGTCGCATAAAAAGGCTAAGTCTAATAAAAAATCTTTATTCTTAAGATTTGAAATTAAATCATCCGATTTTGAAAAGAAATTTTGTTCCGAAAACAGTAAAACTTCATTCCTCAAATCAAAAAGGCGTTGCAAGCTCCTACCACGGCTAAGCCAACGAACCTCTGTGAAGAAGGAGACCACCTCAAACTCGGCATCAAGTTCATCGAGAAAATCTTTAAATTTTCTGTGCCGTAGTGCATTATGCCCCCCTCGAATTGCATTAATAATTTTGATGGCTATTTCCATTACATAGGAAAGGTTTAACTCTTTCGAAAAAAGCGACTGCTGATGGATAATGCAATGAAAAGCTGGAATTTTTATATTATTTTTCATTAACCAACCTATCAGCCCTTGATTTTTTCCAGTCATCACTCTGGCTCCATCAGTACAAATCGCAGTCAACTTTTTTTTGTTAAAAAGTGAAAAAACATTTTGTTGTAGTATTTTAAAGAGGTTTTCGCCTGTAACATGCCCATGCATTGAAACAACGGAGAGTATTTCCTCTGTTGTTTGTAAGTTTTCATCAACTGACTTAACACATATGATTAATACGCTTAAGTTATTTATGTCCGTGCTCTCGTCAAGACATATAGAAAAAAATTTGCAGTTTAATAACCTTTGCTTAGTGGTAAAATATAAATATTTACAAATAACTTCCGTTCGGCGAGTTATTGTTCGTCTGGATAAACGTATTTGTTCTACAATTTGTTGCATTTCATTTCCTTGCTCCCCAAAAAAACTGAAAACAACCTGACTTAATTCTTTAAAAAACATACCATCTTCATACGGTCGGCATTTTTTTGCCAAGGCCAATGACACAGCATAGGATGCCTTTTTAAATTGTAATGAAGAAATATTATGATGAATATAAGAATTATTTATATTTTGATTAAAATCATCAGCAATAAATCTTAAAAAATATTAAGCTTTTAATTCGAAAAGCTTTAGTTTTCGTTCTTCTCCTAAAATTAAATTGAATTGTGCGTGACAAACCGAGTAATGCCTTTGCACATACATCAATACGGAACGAGAAACAGTGCGTTCGCATATAAGACATTGCGCTACAGCGTTTGTATTTTCTATAAAAAAGAAATCTAGCATCCATTTATCATTAAACATTTTTCTCTCTGTAGTTGCGAAGCGAGCAGAAGCGAGTTCTTGCCTTCTTGAATGCTTAACGTCAACTGACATGATTTGAATAGCAAAATTAAGCTCACAGCTTCTCATAAGCACGAACCAAAGTCATAACTCGGCTACTGTTCGTACGCCACACGAAATTTTTATTGTGTACATGTGAAAACATTGACGTCGGCAGCAAATCTAGCTCAATCACATGTGAATAGGTTTTTCAATTTTGCCCGACACTGGTCTAGTGCCCTCAAAGTTTTGATCCCTTGCGCTTGAACGCCACTTTATTTGGCATGGTGGTGTTCATGAGGTCATTCAGAAGGAGTAGTATAACTCTTTACTTCAGACGACCTGATTGTGGTGTTGATCTCGGTGTAACGGTTATTTCTCGACGGGCCAGTCTCTGTACTCTATTGAGAGTGTCAAGATACTTGTGGTTTTTCACCGTTTTTCACCAAGAAGTCATACATACTACTTGAACCATATGTAGGTTAGTACGGGTCTGTTCAATGGATAGCAATGTACAACCAATGGATGACATAAGGTCTCATTCTGAATCTTGTACTGAATGTTTTCTCGGACGCCTCGAGAACACTGTGAGCTTTCTTTATTGACGATTCCGTTCTAAGACCATCAGGGTAGGGTTTTGAGTGCAAGTGTTGGGAAAAAATTTGTAATAAAGCAAAATCCAAAAACTATTTTAAACTCAAGCAGTCATCAAGAACTATCGCTTGAATTCAACTGTCTTTGTTGCTTTTATGTGCAGTGCTGCCATATCAATGCAAATAAATTTCCCTTCAACTAGCTCAATCTTTAATCCTTGTTATTTGCATGCTTTGAACTCTTAATTTTTTTTCTAGACATCCTCCACTTATCACCGCGGCATGAAAAACATTCTTTGTAGCTGAATTCCATTTCCTTTTTGTTGTTGTTTTTGTTGTTGTTGCAATAAAACTAACGCAGTGGCAACTATATTCGTTTAGTTATTCCTGCATTTGTGCTAACTGGATGTTTTATGTGCTGCTAGCGTCAACTGGCCGTAAGAATTTGACCAAACATTTCTAACCACTTTGCGAAAAACAGAGGGGGGCGAGAGAGGGTCGGGGTCAGAAAAAAATTATGCCTTTCTTCACTGCGTTTCATTTCAATTATCAAGTTGTTGCTGTTGTTGTTGTTGTCGGTGCTTTATGTGCAGCAGCAACTACAAGAATATCATTTGTTGCTGTAGCAAGCCTGTTTGTTTTACGGAGGTTTTTTTTTTCGCCCACTTTAATTGGGTTCAGGCACGGATACATTTACTCGTCCGCCACGCTTCATGTGGCCACCTCTCCCTCTCTCTCTCTCTCTCTCACTGTTACTCTCTTTCTCTTACTAAATCCCTCAAACATTTTATGCACCTTCTGCTGCCACACCTCTTGAAACTGTTTTCTTCTTCCACTTTTAGTCTGATTTGATGAAAGTAAAACATCGAGTTGCTGTGGTTGTTGTTGTTTTGACTAGTCGTAGCATTTTTCTGCAATTACAAAAACTAACAACAACTACGACAACAACAGCAACAACAACGGTTGCTCTGTGCTATATAGTCATAATAATAATTTACGCCTAATATAATTACTTTATTTTCTACCTCATTTTTTCTAACCGCCTCTCCGTTTATGCTTATTATTTTGTCGTTGTTGTTTTTGTTATTTTTCCATTATTTTTTATTATTATTATTTCATTATTTTCCATATTCAAGTGTAAAACTGCACGTCGAAGTTCTAGTTCTTAGTTTGAGTTAAATTTCTGGAGTTTGTGCAAATGAAATAACTAGTAAATAAGTGAATTGTTTAAGAAAGAGAGACATATATAGGTCTTCATATACATATCTATGCATGCGAAGAGTTTTTAATAGCAGAAACAACAAAAACAAGAACAAGGACATGACATACAGCGAACAACGTCAACAAGAAAATAACTAATAGAATTTTATGCGTTCTTGACATGAAAACTATTGGTTATGCGGTGAAAATTAATATTAATTATGTACGAAGTAGTGCTTTGTTGTTTCTGCTAAGTTTTGTTATTAAAAATATGATATTTTTATGCTTAATGCAAGAGTTATTGCTCATAATGATTTGTTGTACACTCAAGAAAAATTCAGTCAAAGTTTAACCTAATGTATGATGAGTAAGTCAGACTAGACTAGTTCAAAGCGAATTCAGCTTAACACATTAACTGCCATGAGGCATATACGGTGTGCCTCAATAAAATGTCCACGTAGACTCTGAGGCACAGCATATGTGCCTCAGTATTTGATTACACATTATAGTTCCTGGTTTAAAATTAGTACCTCGAAATGCAAATCTGTAAACGTAGTTCAATTCCGCATGGCCTGGCATACCTAAACCTATCTTTAGCGCATAATTTTTATGCCCCCACGATTAAAAAACCCCCTTTACTGGGTTTTTAATTTTAAAAACTTTAATTTTGTCACTTCGTTTGTAACGCCCATAAGGAAGCGTGGTAGGTATAGAAAGTGTATATATTCTTGATCAGCATCATCACCCGAGTCGATTTAGCCATCTCCATCTGTCCGTCATCCACAGTAAACATACAGTAAACGTATACATTAGGCCGTGAGGCACATATGTTGTACTTCAATAAAATATTTCAAAATTTCACAGAAATATAAAAAAAAACATTTTCTGATATTTTGTTCGGATTTTCTGCTACCAAAATACACTAGATCTGTAAAAAAAAAATGGCCCGGAGGACCCGACATTTTTTTTGTATGGTGGCAGTTAAAGTGTTAAAAACAAAAAAAAAAAAAATTAGGATTGGTTCTAATGAGAAATTGGAGCATTTCACTAGTTTTGGCATCACATTAGGGGTTTAACTTTATTTTCTGAAGAAATAAAATGAAAAATGAAATTTGCAAACTTTCAAGTGTTTAGATTAATTTTCGTAGAATTTTTAGAGATATTGTCACAAAACTTCAAAGCTACGGTTGTAATAGTGACGAGTGACAGACGACAGACAGACAGACAATGCTGAATCAACTCAGCTGGTTATGCTGATACAGAATATACATACAGCTGTTGACAACTAATTGGAAACGCATTGTAGTATAGACGTGTTATGTGTATTACTGTTGTATTATATTTTTTTTTAAATATATTTCACTATATTATATTCAAATATTATCTAATGTAAACAAAGAAGATAAATAACTTAAAAGAAATATTCATTATTAGCACAATTTTTAATTGTAGGTCTCAGTCTTCAAATTGGAAGATTGGAAACGATAACACATTATATGGAAATATGTAATGTTAACAAGTCAATGGCCTTACTTTTGGTTAATATTTAGTTGCAAATCCCTTTTGCTTCAACACTGCTTCACACCGGCTACGCATTGAAGATATTAGGTGTCGACATCGCTCCACTGGTATTGACTCCCACGCCACCTTTATTTTATCAAAAAGAGCTTTCATATTTGTTATATTTTCTCGGCTTACAGATCTTTTTACGTCACCCCATAGGTGTTCAATGGGGTTTAAGTCCGGGCTGCATGATGGCCACTCTAAAACATCGATTGAATTCTCTTGAAAAAATTTTTGAGTCAGCTTTGCCGTGTGCTTCGGATCATTATCCTGCTGATATTTCCATATAACAGACAAATTCTCCTGAGCCCATGGCAGCATTATGTTTTTAAGAATTTCGATGTATTTTTCGGTATTCATAGTTCCATCAATTTCACAAATTGGGCCGACACCATTCCAGGAGAAGCAACCCCATACCATTATAGACCCTCCACCATGCTTCACAACGCGGGAAACATAGCGAGGGTTAAATTCCTGATTAATGGGCCACCGTACGTACCTCCGACCATCAGGACCAAAATGATTTACTTTTGTTTCGTCGCTCCAAAGCACATATTTCCATTGGCTATCTGTCCAATTCCAATGTGTTCTGGCAAATTCAACTCGCCGTTTTCTCTGAATTTTACTCAACATTGGCTTCTTTCGAGCTGCTCTGCCATGTAAGCCAGCTTCAACCAAACGGCGTGCAATTGTCCTCTTGGATATTGTCACGTGGCACGACTCTTGTATTTCTTGCTGAATGGCTGTGGATGAGAGTTTTGGATCGATTTTGGAGATACGCCTTATTAATCTGTCGGTCTGCGCTGATGTTTTTCTTGGCCTCTTCTTTCGCGGAACGTTAGAAACAGTGTTGTATTTATGCAAATGACGTATTGCATTGAAAACCATTTTTTTGGAACATTTCAGCTGCTCCGCAATTTCTCTGTATGACTTTCCAGCTGCACGAAGCTCAACAATAGAGCTTCGCTGCTCCGGAATACAACTTTTATTTGTTCCCATTAAAAATCTTAAAAAAGTGATAATTTTAGGTCTAAATCGAAGTCCACTAAAAAATAATTACCAAAAACTTTTACACTTTTTCGCTTTAATTCGAAAATTTTGATCGCAAAATGATCGTTTCCAATTAGCTGCCGCACGTCTACTGAATTCAATATAATAAGAAGTAAACAAGTTTCAAAAAAATAACGGCATATGAAATTCACAACAACAAAAGTGTATGCGTTTCATAGCAGAAAGAGTAACGAAAACAATGAAAGTATTTTAAGAGAAAAATATAACGGTCATTTAAAAGAAAAATTCAAATAAACTCTTTTGGTTGTCGTTTGGTATATGCGTTTCCAAT
This sequence comes from Pherbina coryleti, assembly GCA_943735915.1. NCBI lineage: Eukaryota > Metazoa > Arthropoda > Insecta > Diptera > Sciomyzidae > Pherbina > Pherbina coryleti. Next base: position 160,783,407 of record OX030950.1, on the reverse strand, counting down.
TAGTTGGCAACAGCTGCATATACTTTTCTACGCCTACTCTTTACTTCTAACTCTAACTTTAACTCTAACCCTAACTCTAACCCTAACTCTATCTACTACTCTATCACTATCACTATCACTGTCACTATCACTATCACTATCACTATCACTATCATTATCACTATGACTATCACTTTCTCTATCTCTATTTATACCTATACTTCTATCTCTATTTTTATTTCTATTTCTATTTCTATTTCTATTTCTATTTCTATTTCTATTTCTATTTCTATTTCTATTTCTATTTCTATTTCTATTTCTATTTCTATTTCTATTTCTATTTCTATTTCTATTTCTATTTCTATTTCTATTTCTATTTCTATTTCTATTTCTATTTCTATTTCTATTTCTATTTCTATTTCTATTTCTATTTCTATTTCTATTTCTATTTCTATTTCTATTTCTATTTCTATTTCTATTTCTATTTCTATTTCTATTTCTATTTCTATTTCTATTTCTATTTCTATTTCTTTTTCTTTTTCTATTTCTATTTCTATTTCTATTTCTATTTCTATTTCTATTTCTATTTCTATTTCTATTTCTATTTCTATTTCTATTTCTATTTCTATTTCTATTTCTATTTCTATTTCTATTTCTATTTCTATTTCTATTTCTATTTCTATTTCTATTTCTATTTCAAATTCTAATTCTATTTCTATTTCTATTTCTATTTCTATTTCTATTTCTATTTCTATTTCTATTTCTATTTCTATTTCTATTTCTATTTCTATTTCTATTTCCATTTCCATTTCCATTTCCATTTCCATTTCCATTTCCATTTCCATTTCCATTTCCATTTCGATTTCCATTTCCATTTCCATTTCCATTTCCATTTCCATTTCCATTTCCATTTCCATTTCCATTTCCATTTCTATTTCTATTTCTATTTCTATTTCTATTTCGATTTCTATTTCAATCTCTATCTCTACCTCTATCTCTATCTCTATCTGTGTCTCTATCTCTATCTCTATCTCTATCTCTATCTCTATCTCTATCTCTATCTCTATCTCTATCTCTATCTCTATCTCTATCTCTATCTCTATCTCTATCTCTATCTCTATCTCTATCTCTATCTCTATCTCTATCTCTATCTCTATCTCTGTATCTGTCTCTGTCTCTGTCTCTATCTCTGTCTCTATCTCTATCTCTATCTCTATCTCTATCTCTATCTCTATCTCTATCTCTATCTCTATCTCTATCTCTATCTCTATCTCTATCTCTATCTCTGTCTCTGTCTCTGTCTCTATCTCTATCTCTATCTCTATATCTATCTCTATCTCTATCTCTATCTCTATCTCTATCTCTATCTCTATCTCTATCTCTATCTCTATCTCTATCTCTATCTCTATCTCTGTCTCTGTCTCTGTCTCTATCTCTATCTCTATCTCTATCTCTATCTCTATCTCTATCTCTATCTCTATCTCTATCTCTATCTCTATCTCTATCTCTATCTCTATCTCTATCTCTACCTCTATCTCTATCTCTATCTCTATCTGTGTCTCTATCTCTATCTCTATCTCTATCTCTATCTCTATCTCTATCTCTATCTCTATCTCTATCTCATTCTCTATCTCTATCTCTATCTCTATCTCTATCTCTATCTCTGTCTCTGTCTCTATCTCTATCTCTATCTCTATCTCTATCTCTATCTCTATCTCTATCTCTATCTCTATCTCTATCTCTATCTCTATCTCTATCTCATTCTCTATCTCTATCTCTATCTCTATCTCTATCTCTATCTCTTTCTCTATCTCTATCTCTATCTCTATCTCTATCTCTATCTCTATCTCTATCTCTATCTCTATCTCTATCTCTATCTCTATCTCTATCTCTATCTCTATCTCTATCTCTATCTCTATCTCTATCTCTATCTCTATCTCTATCTCTATCTCTATCTCTATCTCTATCTCTATCTCTATCTCTATCTCTATCTCTATCTCTATCTCTATCTCTATCTCTATCTCTATCTCTATCTCTATCTCTATCTCTATCTCTATCTCATTCTCTATCTCTATCTCTATCTCTATCTCTATCTCTATCTCTTTCTCTATCTCTATCTCTATCTCTATCTCTATCTCTATCTCTATCTCTATCTCTATCTCTATCTCTATCTCTATCTCTATCTCTATCTCTATCTCTATCTCTATCTCTATCTCTATCTCTATCTCTATCTCTATCTGTGTCTCTATCTCTATCTCTATCTCTATCTCTATCTCTATCTCTATCTCTATCTCTATCTCTATCTCTATCTCTATCTCTATCTCTATCTCTATCTCTATCTCTATCTCTATCTCTATCTCTATCTCTATCTCTATCTCTATCTCTATCTCTATCTCTATCTCTATCTCTATCTCTATCTCTATCTCTATCTCTATCTCTATCTCTATCTCTATCTCTATCTCTATCTCTATCTCTATCTCTATCTCTATCTCTATCTCTATCTCTATCTCTATCTCTATCTCTATCTCTATCTCTATCTCTATCTCTATCTCTATCTCTATCTCTATCTCTATCTCTATCTCTATCTCTATCTCTATCTCTATCTCTATCTCTATCTCTATCTCTATCTCTATCTCTATCTCTATCTCTATCTCTATCTCTATCTCTATCTCTATCTCTATCTCTATCTCTATCTCTATCTCTATCTCTATCTCTATCTCTATCTCTATCTCATTCTCTATCTCTATCTCTATCTCTATCTCTATCTCTATCTCTATCTCTATCTCAATCTCTTTCTCTATCTCTATCTCTATCTCTATCTCTATCTCTATCTCTATCTCTATCTCTATCTCTATCTCTATCTCTATCTCTATCTCTATCTCTATCTCTATCTGTGTCTCTATCTCTATCTCTATCTCTATCTCTATCTCTATCTCTATCTCTATCTCTATCTCTATCTCTATCTCTATCTCTATCTCTATCTCTATCTCTATCTCTATCTCTATCTCTATCTCTATCTCTATCTCTATCTCTATCTCTATCTCTATCTCTATCTCTATCTCTATCTCTATCTCTATCTCTATCTCTATCTCTATCTCTATCTTTATCTCTATCTCTATCTCTATCTCTATCTCTATCTCTCTATCATGATCCTTATCGTTATTTTCATTATAGTTTTTAACATTCTTATCAACTTTACCATCTTTGTCATCCTGATAATTTTCGTCATCCTGAAAATTATTGTCATCCTGATTATCCAAACCATCCTTATTTTCAAATTATCTTTATTATTCTTATCACGCTTTTCACCCATATCATCCTTATCATTCTTATCATTCTCATCAAGCTTATCATACATACAATCTGAATCATCGCTTTCGAACATCATTATCATCCTCTTTATAATTCTTATTATTCTATCTATCCTTATGTTACTCATCATTATTATCTTGATTATCTTTCTTATAATCCTTATCATGCTTGTCATCATTCTTGTCATCCTTATCAGCCGTATAATTCTTATTACCCTTACCATTTTTATCTTTTTTACCATCTTTCATTCTTATTATCATACACATCTTTCTTGGCTTTCCTATCATCCTTAGCATTTTTCTAATTATCTGTATTATATTTTTATTCAAATCATCCTTATCATCTTCATCCTTCTTATCTTACTAATCCAATCATCATTATCATCCTTTCTATTCTTATCATCCTTATCACTCTTATCATCCTTACCATCCTCTTTATTCTTATCAGCCTCATAATCCTTATCATCTTCATCATTCTTATCTTCCTAATCTAATCATCATTATCATCCTTTTTATTCTTTTCATCATATATTTTCATTTTTATCATCCCTATCATTCTTATCATCTTCATCATTCTTATCTTCCCAATATAATCATCATTATCATCCTTTATTCTTATCATCCTTATCATTCTTATCATCCTAATCATCCTCTTTATAATTCTTATCATCCTCATAATTCTTATCATCCTCATCATTCTTATCTTTCTTTTCAATCTTATCATCTTCATCATTCTTATCTTCCTAATGTAATCATCATTATCATACTTTTTATTCTTTTCATCACATATTTTTTTAATCATCCTCTTTATAATTCTTATCATCCTCATAATCCTTATCATCTTTATCATTCTTATCTTCCTAATATTTTCATCATTATCATCCTTTTTATTCTTTTCATCATATATTTGCGTTTTTATCATCCCTATCATCCTTATCAACTTCATCATTCTGATCTTCCTAATGTAATCATCATTATCATCCCTTTTTATTCTTATCATCCTTTTCATTCATATCATCCTAATCATCCTCTTTATAATTCTGATCATCCTCATAATACTAATAATCCTCATCATTCTTAACTTCCATTTCAATCTTATCATTTTCTTCATTCCTATCTTCCTAATGTAATCATCATTATCATACTTTTTATTCTTTTCATCACATATTTTTTTAATCATCCTCTCTATAATTCTTATCATCCTCATAATCTTTATCATCTTTATCATTCTTATCTTCCTAATATTTTCATCATTATCATCCTTTTTATTCTTTTCATCATATATTTTCATTGTTAACATCCCTATCATCCTTATCATCTTCATCATTCTTATCTTCCTAATCTTGTCATCATTATCATTCTGCTTATTCTTTTTATTCTTATCATCCTTATCATCCTCATAATCCTTGTCATCCTCATCATTCTTTTCTTCCATTTCAATTTTCCTCCTTATCATCATTATTATCCTTATTATCTTTATCATCCATATCATTCTTATCATCCATATCATTCTCATCATTCTTATCTTTCTTATGATCCGTATTATCCATACAATGCTTATCATTCTTTTCATTCTTATCATAATCCTTCTATTTCTTGTCATTTTTGTCATTCTTATTATATCAATATCATATCATCATTCTTGTCATTCTTATCCTGACAAATATGATACGTCATCCTAATCATCCTTAATTTCTTTATCATCCTCATTATTATTATCTTCCTTATCAATCTTATTATCCTTATTACCCTCATTATACTAATCCTTAACCTTATGTTTATGTTTATCCTTATCCTTATGCATATCTTTATAATAACATCTATCATTCATTTCTTACCTTGATATTTGCAAATTCACATAGTTTCTTATTTAATGTGTCCTCTATTGAGTAGGTGGTTTTTTAAGCTAAAAAATATGCGAAATTTCTTCTAACTTTATTGTTTAGCACCAAAAGTAAATCGATTTTTGAATACGACGCAGTCTTATGTTAAAAAAAGGCATATCACCCCCCACCTTACAACCTTTTCTTAGAGACTCTTAGCATAAGTACACAAATGTTTTTTATTGTTGTATAAAGCCAATATTGTATCGTTTTTGGTATCTTCCGCCCATTTTTGCTTGAGTAAGCGCGACAATTTTTAGAATTGAGCTTTGTAATTAGCCCACATGACAATTTGAATGCTCTTAGTAATGAGTACTAATGTAATGACAACTATAGTGAAGTTAAGATAGATTTCTAGGTACTTTCGGTTACGCCCACATGATGTTGAAAACTGGCCTTATCTTCTCTAGTATCAAATTTCATAAATCAAATAACAATCTGTACCGACTAAAATGTAGTCTTTTTAAATAGAGAAATTTTCGAAATTGTTCGCCCACAACAAAAGGTTTGGGGCTTACTGAAAAGTGCATTTAGAGATAAGTAGTATTTATTGAAACTATCTTAAGATACCCTTTTCAACAAGTCTAATTTTGCCCAAATTGGACAAGTATATTGTATAGAAATTTGTGTTAGAATTTTGAAAACTTTTTCGTGACGATCGTTACATAACTTTTGCAAACATGCCCTCCAATATCAATTTTAAAATGTTTTTAAAAACGTATGGATTTATTCCCAGAGTTAATTGCGAGATATCTCCTCCTGATGGCGGCTTATTTTTGCAGAAATAAAAAACTTAAATCGGATGTTTTTTTTTCTATATCTATAAACAACCAACTTCAGTGTTGACCAAGTCTAGTTATTTTTATACTTTTTTAATAAAGTTAAGTACTGCATAATTAAAGAAATAAAACAAAAAACTTAAGTCAGGATAAACATAAAAATGTGCTGAAATTGTAACTTTATTTGAGTAGCTTGACAAATGATAATTTTATGTTTTTTTAACCAAAATCGCAGTGAATCATTTGCGAGCGCAGTTCGTTGAATGTAAGAAAAATCAGCAAAAGCAAAAAAAAAAAAAAAAAATCAACAACAAACAAATAAATATCTTTAAAAGTTTCGAGTCAGCGATTTTTTTTTTGTTTGTTGTACAGGCGCATTTATTTATACATGTGCGACCATATTGAACTCTACCGCCAGAGTTAATATTGGAAACAGCAAAACCAACAACAACAATAAAAGCTACATGTTAAGCGCAAAAATAAAAACAACAAAAATTACCAACAGATACCGATGTCATTAAAATAATTCAATTAAAGGCACAAAAGTTGGGAAAAATATAAAGAACAGTTTGATATAAAGTAAAAAAAAACCAAAAAAAAACAAATGAGAGATTTTCAGACATGACAGAGATAAAAAAGGGGGGCGCAAATAAATCTAAATTAAAATTACGACTGATTTATTATAAAGTTGTTCGATTTGTTTTAATTTACAATAAAAACAGAAGAATAGTGCACACAAAAAAAAAAAAAAAAACAAAAACAAAAAACACAAAAATAGAGCTAAAAAATGTTAAAATAACAAAAACCACACCAAGAAGTCAAACAAACATATGAGAGTGCGAAAGAGCTAAATGAATGCAGCAACAATTTGTCATCGTCAGCCGCAGGATGTGTGCACAAATAATAAGTTGCCACCAAATTTTACACGACGAAAAATAAAGTCCACTCCACAAGTAAATGAGAGCGAAACGAGATTCAGCAACATTTGGTGAGAATAAATCCAATGCTATGGAAAATTATTGCTAGCGATGATTTTTGCTAACACTACAAATAACAATAATAAAAGCTTTATTTTCAAAATTATTTAAAAAAAATCGATATCGATCTTTTTGATGAAAATATGCATCACTCACAAGTGGTTTTACAGCTATGGAAATATAAAAAGCACACTTTGTATACAAAGCTTTTAAATTTACTTTCGGCAAAATGCGAGAACAATCTATAGAGAATATTCAAATAAAGCAACGGTTCATTGAAATTGAGCTTAGAAGAGAATAAAAGCTTGAACACATTTGAAACGAGAACTAAATTACGACACGTCGTTTATTGAGAAATATAGTCATATTATCGACGACTTGATCTTATTTTAAATGCAAGAGAAAATTTTAAGAAAATGTTTACAAAATGTAAACAAACATTTACGAGAGAAAAATTTTCTGTTTCTCGCCCTTTATATAGAGTTAGATCTTTATCGACGACAGCAATATTGTTGTCGTTATGTTGCTGTCGTCGCCAAAGTGTTCAGGCGAAAACGAATTGGCTAAATAAGCCCAAGACAGGACTTTGATCAAGCTTCCTCTGATCAATTGTGTTGTGCATGTTATTAAAATGTTTGTAACACTACTGATTGAGAACTGGACCTACTAGTTTTTATGCCGACTCCGAACTGTTTGCAAGAAGCTTTACATGGCATTTATTTACTCTCTGAGAGTAACCATTATCTACAGAGGATTAATGGACGCTCAGATAAATTCAATCGAAACAAAAAAATTTTCTGTCCCAGATACATCGTGGCCTGATTATGATCACGGTATTCGAAAAAGGAAGGATTCGAAAGAGACGGTGTGAAACTATTGATCTTGGCTTGTTTTTTTTTAACGACTATTGATCTAGGCTTGTTTTTTTTTTTAACGACGTTTGAATTAAAAGTTACAGCCCAGAAATTGTGTTAAAATTTCTTTGAATTTTCGGAACGGAAAGGGTTAAAATATTCAACATCATTCTACTTTCTTCCAAAAATCTACATTTTTCCATTCAAGCCCTTAGTTCAATTCAGTTTCATTTTTTAAGTACTAGTGTTCTTAGAATTATAAAGTCATAATTTTCCTGTCCTACTTTGACCCTCACATAATTCCAAAAAAAAAATCTCTATGCGACTGAGGTGAATATCTAAGATAACATCAATAATTTTGTGATGGACTGGGATTTTACATTTTTTGCAGGGTGCTGAGGATCGTTGACTTGCAGAAATATACAAGACAGCGGGACAGACCCATATTTTTATGATGTGAACGTTTTTTTAAGACTATCAAGATGTAGAAATTATTCTATTATTTAAGAATTTTGGCAACCAGGACTATTACATAATGCCTTGCAATATGCTTAACATTTTCAGACCATTGCATTTTTCAGACCACTTTTCTGAGATGTTCAGACCACTTGTAGGAAATAGTGATAAAAACAAACGCAAGAGAGACACAATTTTGACTTTCAGGCGTTTAGCTTTGAAAAATTATTAAGAAAAGTAATAAGATTAAAAAGATCCGTAGCAAATTTTTAGATTTTCAGTCCGTTATCTAACCTCAAAATTCTTTTTTTTCGAAATGCCCGCCATTTTGTTATTTTTGAGCTCCACTTTGTTCCTAGTTCATGCGTTGCACCGAAAAAAAAAATTTTTTGTAAAAAAAAATTACTTATGCAAAGTGACAAAAGCTCTTGTACCAGTTGCACATACATTTCAAATGCAAACTTCTATACTTTTTACATAAAAAAAATGTCTAAAATATAAAAGCCATTAAATAAAACTAAACAGAATTTTGTACAAATTATACAAAGGCTTAGGTAGTAAAATCTTTTTTAAGAATTCCGATATCTATAGACAGAAGTATGTTAACTTTAACGCTCCATTTACGTGGTTTATAGAACAAGCAAAAAAAGTTATAAAATAAAAAAAAGGTGTTATCCAATGCTCAGAATGGCTTCTTTGACTTTGCAAGGATATAAGTTTGACTAGTAATTATGGGCAGTAAAAAGATTCAAGTTAAGGTTTCAAGGTTTTTTAATTTTAACGGTTTTCAAGGGTAACGGTTAAAATTATTTTACATCTATACTATTATATAAAAGGATTCTCTCGAATTTTCATCGTTCAATCAAGGGAGTAAATGCTGAATCAATTTTAATAATTCTTTCAGTATTCAATTGCTTTGGTAAATCTTTTTATTTAATTATTTAAGAATTCATGCATTTTAATCCATGCTGTCATTGTATAAGCAGCACGAAATAACAGCAAACAATAGCTTAAGCTCTTTTTTGACAGAGAGAGGTGAGATTCTACAACTCATCGCGCTGGTCTCTTGAGTGGATAGTTGTACTCAGTTAATTCCTGCTACAGAGTAACCATAAGCCCAAAATATAGTATTTATTTGAGTGCCACTCTTTTAATTTCAATATCTACTGAGTCAAATAATCCAATAAATAGTTTGTATGCTCACTGTCGGCAACTGTACTAAAACTGGGCAATGTCCATCTACTAGAAAACTGGGATAGGCATTATGTAAGGGGGTGTGGCTCCGCCCATACAAATAAAATTTGTATTATCGAATAGCTTTGAAAGTAAAAGTATCAGTATTTACATACACTGAAAACATATATTAGCTAAAAATTGAACACAATGTGTTCAAAAAATGTGTTCATAATTTGACTTTTTTTATACGATTTTCAAAATTTTTAAACACATTTGCTCTTACTTTGACGAAATTTGTTGCAAGCTATTTTTTAAACACAAATATCGTCAAATTAATAACAACTGTCGTCAATTTTAAAACATTTTTTTTCAGTGTGCAAACTCAAAATGGAGTTACTATTTGGTAATCTCCTGCTACTGGGAAACTGTAACGGGCATGGAAAATGACAGTGGTGTTAAACTATCACTCTAAGAAAATTTTTGAATATACCTATTCTGTTCCCATATAGTTGCATGGTGCAGCAACGCGCGCCGGGAAAAGGCTAGTTTTTAATATTTTAACAATTTGATTGAAAAAAAATATAGTTTTATGATCAATATTTCAATAACTTTTCTATGATTTTTCTTCTGATTTCTGTAATTTTGATTTTTCCCGACCAATATTAAGAATGTTGAAACATCTGAATGATAATTGAAATTAAGTTATTACTTAATAATAAAGTACAAAGTGTGCTATTTTTTTCCCATAGTTGTATACCATGAAAATCAATTTCGAAACTTTTTTACTCAGAAATCGTTTTCTACGACCAATATTAAGAATTTTGAAATATCTGAATGAAAATTGAAATGAAGTTATTGCTTAATAATAAAGTACAAATGTTGCTATTTCTTTTTTCTTAGCTGTATACAATGAGAATCAATATCGAAATTTTTTTAGACTCGCAGCCACTTTATGACCAGCAAGGTGGCAACTGCGACGGCATTAAACTAATTGACTCTTTGATATCACAGAGCCAAATACTCAATCACACACACACACACACACACACACACATTCAAAGCCATACACTTCACATGCACTGAACCCTTTGGCAATTTAAGCAAACAACTACAAATAATATTCAATTTCATTTAATTTAATTTAAAATTCAATGTGATAAATTATCTGGCTATCTCACCGCTTCTAACACTCTTTCACACAGTTGCCACATGCAGCCAGCAGCAATTGCTGGCGGTTGTACTGACGTCGAACAGCATTCATACACATAGCATCATACATCAAACACACATGATTAGCAGTTGATTTTATTGATCATGAAAACCATCATCATCATCATCATCGTTATCATCATCATCGTCATCATCATTATCGTCATCAGCATCATCATCATCATATTCCTCATCATCAGTTTCATCATTATTATCTTCATCAACACCATCATAATTATTGTTATCATTATATTCCTCACCATCATCATCATCATCAACATCATTACTATCATCAACATCATCATCATCTTCATCATCATCTTCATCATTCTCTTCATCAACATCATCATCAACATCATTAATAGTAAATGTTTAATTTGTAAATTTAGATTTTATAGTTGTTGGTCTTTTCTGATTGCTGTTGCTGTGAGTTAAATTTGTTGCTGTAGCACTCTATTGCCAACAATGCATTTACTTCAAAACGACACATTAACACTTTATTTGCATGCATAGCAATATTGATGACGTAGGTAACAATAGCCAAAAAATTACCATGCTTACAAATTGAACGGACGATTTTTTGAAGCATAACTTCAGGCTGGCCACTGAGTGAGTCTTCAGGGAAGCAAGGAAAGCAAAAACTTATGTCTAACATAAGTTCCAAATGATATGATAGATCTATTAGATTAATTCACACAAAAAACAAAAAAAAAAAAAAGTTGGCTGTATCGTGAACACCCCCGTAAGTTTTAACTTTGGCGTATCTGTGTCTCTGTGTCTATTCTTGCCCTTATCCTCTCCTTTTTAGCCAAACTCATCCTCATTCTCATATTTATTCTTATATTTGGCCTCATACGATGGCTGCCTTTTAAGTCATGCGCCCCGGCAACACCAAGCATTCTCAGATGAATTTTGACAGTTCCATTCGAAAATTTTACATTTTTTAGCCAAAACGTATTCACAACGTTTTCGTGTATATGCGCTTATTGTGTAGTTTATATTGCTTTAAAAATTGTATTTCAGCCAAAAAAATGGAATTGACACGTGAACATTTTCGGATGATGACTTTCTACGACTTTCAAATTGCTTTGATAAGGAAAGAATGCATCGATCAACTTAGTGACATACCGTGAGATGAAGTCATTCTTGGGCACTAGTGGGACATTAGCATTAGCATTAGCATACATTCATTAGGTGCCAGGAAGATTTCCTCCCATTGGATACCCCAAAATTTGGTTGTTACTCAAAAATAGCTCGTGTCGATTTGTGCAATGAAATGCTGAAAAAATACGGTGGGGGTTGTTCGAAACTCGTCCACTACATCGTCCACTACTATCGACATGGCATGCAATGGCTCCCACATTCTCATTTATTTTTTGTTCTCTCTTCGCATTTTAACGATCGTCACTTCGTGTTTTCATAGCTATTACGATGAACAAAAAATAAAAGCTATAACACAAAAAATAAAAGCAAAAAACAAATAAAAAAAAAAAACACTGCATACAACAGAGCGCATGCGTGTGTCCCACAGCATTCATTCATTCCCCAAATTCATGAAGTGACGAATATCCAAAGCTTCACGATCGCAAAAACAAAATATGCAGCATTGTTGTCGTTGCCATCAAAACACGAGTAATGCTCGTATAAACGACAAGAACGGTCGTAGCATAAATGAGAGTGTGGGTGCCTTTGCATATATTTTTTTTTTGGTTGAAATTTTTATATGGTTTGAGTTCTCTATCTATTGTATGTTATGTTCAGTGGTTCGGAGGTAGCAATTTCAGAGTGGCAAAACTGTTTCGAAAATTGGTCCAAATGAATGCAAAAGTGTATTGATCATTATGGAGAATACTTTGAAAAACAATAAAAACATTTTCACTGATCAATCATTGATTTTTCATTGTTAGATGACTCAAAAGACAATCCTTATAGCTGTCTTACTTTTTGTCTTAAGTCCATGTCAATGTTCCTGACCAAATCCTTATTTGAATCCCTTTCTTAATCTGTGTCAAAAATCTTGTCCGTAGTGTGTTAAAATTCTTCTTATTTTCCTTGTCCCATTTCTTGTTCATATCCATTTCCCAATCTTGTACCAACTACTTTTGCCCTTATATATAATATTTAACAAATCACTCTCTATTGAAGTGTTTCCCTCTTATTGGAAAACTTCCCACCTAAAACCAATATACAAAAACGGTGAAAAAAGTTCAGTTGAAAATTATAGAGGCATAGCAATTTTGTCAGCCATCCCAAAGCTATTTGAAAAATTATTTGCGAAAAGCTAACACGCCTTGCCAACCCTCGACAAAACGAGCAGCATCACGGGTTTCGAAAAGGTCGATCCACTACCACTAAACTCTTGATCATGGTCTCGGGCGCAAAATGGAGAAAAGAGACCAAATAGATGCTATTTATACTGATTTCAGTAAAGCCTTCGATCGTGTTGATCATGGCATCTTAATAAATAAATTAGAAAAATTCGGTTTCTCTGGATCTTTACTTAGTTGGCTATCAACTTATCTCCATGGTAGATTCCAATATGTTCAATTCCAAGGAATCTTGTCAAAGAAAATCGAAGTCTTCTCTGGAGTACCGCAAGGTAGCCACTTTGGTCCTCTTCTCTTCAATATCTTCATATCCGACTTGTCCGTAGTGTTGAAAGGTCCAGATCTTAGTGTCCACATCTTATGTATGCGAACGACCTAAAAATATACCACGTAATTAAATCGCAGGAAGATGTCAACTTTTTACAGTTAAGCCCCTTAACTCTTGAGACCTGGTGTACCCAAAGCAAACTTTACCTCAATGTAAATAAGTGTAACGTGTAAAGCATCAATAATCTCCATGTTTCCACTTTATAATTCAATAAAAACTCTCAGACATTTCACCAAAACAATGCGTTTTAATAAAAAATTAAATTGTCAGTGACTTTTGGGACACCTTTTATATTAAAAAACAAATTAAATATTAATCGAGTTTGATAATTAAAAAAAAAATTCAGGAATAAATTCAGCATCACAATTACTCCCAATTGAAGTAGAATAGCAAATTAAAAAAATTTCAAATTCATATAATTTTGCAAACGCAAAATCAGGGTAGCAGTTCGCATACTACCCCGAAAAATAAAAAAACACACACACACACAAAGCACTTTATTTTGTACACATCTAGGAAGCTAACATAAATTACTTGAGTGACTTTTATTCATCGGTAATTCAATGGATTCTCTCAAAGGCAACATTATTTCACGTTATGCCTTGAAATAAAAAAAGAACCTAACTTATTTTCAAGCAAACTTCCACACACGCAAAGCTACCTGACTTAAGAGATATGTGGGTATGAGTGTGTATGCACGTGTATGTACTGCTCTTGCTGACACAAACACATAAACAAAGATATATATATATATATTACAGAATTGCATACAATAACTCTTAATATTAGCGCCATCTAGTTGTAGCGCCCGCATTATAATCATCTGCTGCCGTCAGCACACACACACACTCCCATAAACAAACCCACCCACAATGAAGCCTCTCTTTGGACTCGTTTCGCATTTTTATGTTTTGTTTTTGTTACGTTTTTCGCTTCTTTGCTTACCACGGTGTATAGCTTCTTTTAGTTTAACGCCATTTTGATAGAAATCATTCTTTCTTTTTTTTTTTCTTCTACATTCATGATAAAATAGGTGAACGATGGCGGCTATACAGCCTCATGTTGGTTAAGATGTTTATAGCATAAGATTAATTGTTACTAGTCTTAGATTTGAAACTAGTTTATATTTATTTCTCTTGCTTGACAGTTACTGTCGGCAAAATGTCGACGAAAAAGAAAATATTAACTTTAAGATGGTATAGGTTGTAACTCACAATAATCCTGGTTGAAGTTCCATGACTAGTTCATTCGATTCATAAAACGCACGTTTTCAATAAAAGTACCAATAGAAATATAGTAAAAAAAGGCTTTGCTTCTCATACATGGGTATTATTAAAGCTTCTATAAGGCTTTACAGAGCGTTGCCAGCTTCAAGGAGTTAATGTTGTATCATATGAGTCCGTTCCTACCTATTCTGTTTTCCCCATTTTGCTCTCAGATTTCTCCAAATGCACAATTTATGTTTTTAATTTAATTTTCTTGCTCTCAACTTTATCTATATTTTCTCTGTTCCTGGTTTCCTCTTCGTGTAAATAATGATCATAACGTAGATATTGTATATTTTTACAAATCCTGCCAGCGTTTTATTTTCTTTTAGCGCGCGCTTATTTCACGAGTGCAAAATGTATGTTTATTGCTTTTGCCAAATGTTTTCTGCAACCTGCTCACGTACGTGTTGTGCCAATTTATAGCTATTGGAAAATAACCAAAAGGCTTTTTAAGCCTTACCTGCGTATGAAGTTGGTATTATTTTTTTTTCGAAATTATTCTGCGTTATATTCTTATCAAGTAACAAAAATAAGATTTTATTATTAACTAGCTTTTTCCCGGCGCGCGTTGCTGCACCCAGCAACTACAGTGGCGAGCAAAACTGGCTCAATGTTTCCCACTTTTATGCAATTTTGACTGTTGCAAAGCCATTTTTCTATATAGCGCTACCAAATTTTCTGGTTATATACTTCATTTATTAAGAAATGCAACGTATAAGTTCAAGTTTGAATAATATATAAAAATAAAAAAATATTATCTACAAAAATAACAAAAAATTATATTTAGGCAGTTTTACATGGCCGTAATACTACAGCGTCATCTGGTGTCAAAGGTGGATCAAAGGAGATAAAAAAAAACTCACCGTACCTGAAAACCACTATATACCAATTTTCATTCTAATCGCATGAGCGGTTCAGGAGTTTGAGGTGGTTTTTTAAAAACAGTTATACTACAGCGCCCTCTGGAGTTCAAGATGCGTCAAAAAAGATAACAGAAAAACACTCAACTTACACAAAAACCACTATATACTAATTTTCATTCTAATCGCATGAAAGTTTTGGGAGTTTAAGGTGGTTTTGCAAAAAATTTTGTACTACAGCGCCCTCTGGTGTTCAAGATGGCCCAAAAAAGATAACGTTAAAACACTCAACGTACATGCAAACCACTATACATGGAAAGACCTGTCTGTCCCAGTTTTCAGTAGAAGGATATCACTAAGTTGCAACTCCATACTGAGTAACCTTGTTGTGCAACATTTATACCCAAAGATATTCTATATCACAAATTAAGCTTGTATGGGCGCAACCACACCCTCTTTTCCAAAGTCCGTCTCAGTTTTCTAGAACATAGAAGGACATCACCTAATAGTAATTCCATTCTGAGTTTTATTGTTATGTGACATGTATTTCCAAAGCTATTCGATATCATATTTTTGAATTATATGGGCGGTGTCACACCCCCTTGTCCAATGCTTGCTAAATTTTGCTAGTCGAAGGACGCGACTAAATAGCATACTCTTACCAAGTTTGATATATGTATGTGTGACTTATAGCTTGAAAGTTATACCGAAAATTTGGTCTGCTGAAAAAGTGCCACGCCCCACGTCCAACACCCATAAAATTTTACCTGTGGAACGGCACTTGTAAATTGAGGTAGAACACCGAATTCCGATGCTATGCGATCTATAATTTCAAACCTATTCGCTATCGTAGATTTGGGTTGTATGGGAGGTGCCCCGCCTCCTTGTCCAATGTTCCGTGAATTTTTTCCAAAACCTTCGCGTAACAATTACGAACAAATTCACAGAAGGAAGTATCTAATTTGGTCCAGTTGTTTTCAAGTTTTAAGCATCCGAACAAACCACTATTCATTTTTATATATTAGGATGCTGTAAAATTTATCTCAGTCTATTTATTGGATTATTTAACTCAGTAGATATTGAACTTTTTATTTCTTTATATTAAAAAGAATTATTTCTTTATTTATAGTGGCACGCAAATACTTAAAAACGATATATTGGGCTTATGGCTACACTGTAGCAGGAATGAACTGAGTGCAACTGTCCACTCAAGAGACCAGCGCGGTGAGTTGTAGAATCTCACCTCTCTCTCTCAACAAAGAGCTTAAGCTATTGTTTGCTGTTATTTCGTGCTGCTTATACAATGGCAGCATGGATTAAAATGCATGAATTCTTAAATAATTAAATAAAAAGATTTACCAAAAACGTAGTACCCAGTAGCAGGGTCGCTTATTATAGCAATTGAATGGTGAAAGAATTATTTAAATCGGTTCAGCATTTACCCCCCTGATTGAACGATGAAAATTCGAGAGACGCCTTTTATATAATAGTATAGATATAATTTACCTTTTTGTACATATTAGTTTTTATGATAAGACACATGTGTGAGAATTATAAAAACATATTTCCACACATTAATGCAAATATTCTAAGGAATGTGTAATCAATGCATGAGTGCAGAAATGTCCTTGTCAATAAAATTAATTTTTTGTTTATATGTTTAACAACTTTACATTAAATTACTTATGTTAAACCGAAAAATTTATGATCTAAATATATCAATGATCTTGGGCCCACCATCCACTACCTCCTTCCAACCTTATTCAGTTCAATATAAAGGGTGCTTCTTAATTCGCTGTAGGTTTTCTTTTTGAAATAAAACACAAAAAGAAAATAACCAAATGACAAATGTTTTGGCTTTATTTTAAAGTTTGCGATATGAAGTTATTGTTTGAAAATTATTTCCTTTAGATGACCACCGCTCGACATACGGCACACATTGGTTGAGTCCCATACAAAGTGTCAGTAAATAGAAGGGATCATCGTAGACCAATAAAATTTGACATAAATATAAGTTGATGTATATGTGTCATATACAAAATATTTTTAAATCCATCCACAACCACGCCTACCTCCCATATAAGACAAAAATTTAAAACGCCGTCTTTTTTTTTGTACTTGAACCTATATTAAAACCACTCCCTCAAAACTCTTAAATATATGTGTAAAATAAAAAAAAAAGATATTTTTGCCACGCCTACCTTCCATACAAAGTGTTTCAAAGCACGCGATTTTTAAAATTTCAACTTTCTTGAGGAATACCGTTCAAAGGCTGAACTTAGTGGTTTATTTTATTTAAAGACATGATTTGTTGGGTTTAAAAAAAAAAAAAAATAAAAAAATTAATAACATAAAAAAAAGATAAATAACATCAAAAAAAAAAATAAATAACATAAAAAAAATTAAAAATAAAAAAAAACAAAAAAAACAAAAATAAAACTATTTAAAAAAAAAAACAAAAAATTGAGTAAGTCTTATCCATTTTGCAGCCAATTATATCTTTTGTAAGACTGATAGTAGGAAAATTTTACAAATTTAAGAGAATACTTTTAGCAGTGTGATAAAACATGTGCAAGTCCTGTTGTCTATACAGAGAGTTTAGTTTGAGTTTCCAGTACAAATTTGAATTTTGCCGTTGAACGCAAAATAAACTCTAAGTTCTCTTGAGTTCCCCAGTACAATTTTGCAGGATGAAACTCAAGTGAAATCAACTTCCTTTCTGTGTTTATCAAAACTCTACTTGAGAAATGCCTGAAAGTAAGCTAATTTTCATACATATATACTATATCTATATCTATACTATTATATAAAATGAAACCGCAAATTTTTTGTTGCCGCTAAACTCCAAAACTTCTGGTCCGATTTTTATGAAATAAGTTTTAAAATATCACATTTGTGCTACAAAAGGATCATTGGGTATTTTCTTTACAAAATTTCAGTAATAAGTATCTTTAATCAAAGTGTAAAGTTTTTTTAAGAAATCATCCACAATTCTATGCATTGTTTGATCGTTAGCTTTTCATGCGTCTGTGCTGCGAGAGCTTCAATAACCTACATAGATGTTGCTCTCTACTCTATTCTCTCTTTATTCTCGGCAAGCACAATACAACTAAATAAACAAACAAATTAATATGCATACATTCTTTGCTGTGCTTAAAACAAAATAACAAATGACTTTACCACATCAATTGCCAATTGGATCGAAATAATCGAATACACTTTCAATGAGACTCAAGGCCTGACCAAAATAGACGAAATGAAACGATTTCAACTTGCGGAACGTTTGCAATCATTACGTCTGTTTTGTCATTTAATCCAAAATGAAACGAGTTCCTCCAATCGTCTGAAAAAAGAAAAAGACTTCTCTGCACCAGTGTTGCCAGATTAAATTAAATTTCCCTAATTGAAGTAATTTTTGACCAAAAGTGGTAAATTTTGCGAGAATAATAATTTTTTATTAGATTTGTTAATTTTTTGAGTTATAAGAGCAGCCAGCACTATTACTATATTATTAACATACTCATAAGTAGTTTAAGAACCCGAACAGAACCAAAGCGGTTGTCAGTTGGCGATCCTCTCTCGGAGAAATCGACTGAGAACTAGTCCAGAACATGATACAATTATGCAAAGTAGGAGTGACAACTGGCTATTTTCTCACGAGTGTCTTGTACCGATTGTAATTTGCCTGTTTGTTTTACTTTCTATTTTCTTTTTACTTTTTTCGTTCTCTAATTTATACTACTTTTGACAGTTGGTGCAAAACGAATGAACTGTCACTCCTACCTTGCATAATTGTATCATGGTCCAGAATAGGAGCAGTTGTCGGATCAGCATTGCTTTTCGCTGTGTGAAGTGGACAAATGTTATTTTTTCATGTTTTTATTGTTGCTTTATAAATACATGTATACACTAAGGGAAATAACGCGTATTAACATTATCCATGCCTGAGTATTAATTTTATTTAAATATTTACGTGGACAAATCAAATATTTTCCTTACAATACGTTTTTTTCCCGTATTTAAATTTTATTTATACCACACACTTACTCACACATTCCATACAGCTGAAATAGCCGACAAGCAGCAACAGCATCGCACTCTGTTCCTACAGTTATTTCTTGCAGTTGCAGGTTTCTTATAGTTCTCGTTTAGTTTGTGTTGCAAGGGTAATATAGCATGGATAAATTAAAAAAGTTTTTGGATAAATTTAATATTTTTCTCTTAGTGTACTAACAAAAATATGATAACGGTTGTTAATCATTAAATTAAAATTTTTTATTTTTTTTTATTTTAGGAAAAGCAAATTTTCTCTAAAAATGGTAATTTTTTTTTCCAAACAGTAGTAAATTTCACTCGTCTCTCTGGCAACACTGCTCTGCACAGCTGTTGTTGACGAGTTCAGACGCTAAAAGTCCGGTTGTAATGGAACAGAACGTCTTGTCGCAATGTTTCGTTTAGTTTCGATCAGTTACGTATGGGCATTTTGGGTTTTAACATTGGATTCCATTTGTTCGAACTTACTCGTTATTTCTCCTTCTGTCTATTTTGGTTAAGCCTTTAATCCGACTTGATGTATAGTACAAATGTATGTAGGTGACTGAGCATGTATATTTGTTTCGCGTCATGCAACTTTTCTACATATGTTTTGGCCGTGGTTATCCAGTAATTTATAAATGAGCAAGAAAAACAAATGCCTGACTTTTTACTTTAATACAAAATGCAATGTGTATTCAATAGGTTTTTTTCTTCATTGATAAATTTTAATGTGACCTTTCTTTATTTATATTGAAAACAAATTTGTGCTTTAGGCCAAGAATGTTTACAACAAGACAACATTAAAACAATGAAGGCAGCAATCAACAACAACAACAACGGCTCCGTATAGAGCAAATCACACAGCAGACTAGACAGTCTGTTTCGTTGGCCGCTACACCAACCAGTAGTCTTGCATGACTTTTCACTGTTATAAACTCAAGCTACTTAGGTTCTACTTATACTGCCAATTATGCCGAGAAAGTTACCCGTTTAGTTTAAGTTTATTTTTGGCAGAGAGAAGGCTTTTCACATTAGTAACTGAGTTCTTATATACTTCGATGCACTTTGTATCAAGGTTAACCTTGATCGTGTCATACTCTTAGGCCGTTGTTATGCAGACATGCTCACGTGCTCATCAAGGTCACGCATTGTTGTTGTTTCAATGTAAAAGGAAAATTTGAGAGAGTGAGCGAGGGAATTTATTTTGCTCAGAATGGTCACCAAATGATTCGAAAATAATATGTATTCACGAGATCAAAACAATGTTGCGCTGTGCAATTATTCACAACATTTGTGTTTTTGCATGAAAATAGTACACTTTTAGTACGAAATGTATCAAAGCAGTAATGAAACCTGCTTAATAGCAACACTCACCATACACATACTCGTGATACTTTTTTGCATAAAGTATTGAAAGTAGCAAAAAGGACTACTAGAGTTCAGGGATCAAATGACGTCTGTATAACATACTTTCATCACAGAGCTCATCAAACGAAAAAAGAGCGTAAAAAGGACGTGATCGGGGATCATATGAGCGATTGCATAACAACGGCCTTAGGCATAGCCTTCAATCCTGTGCAACTTCGAAAATTCGATCACAGTGGTTTACCACTATCAGAGAAATTTAGCAAAGTATCTCATCAGTAGGAGGAACAGGCTTATGAACGAGTTTAGGAGTCATTCAACTACTAGTTTTTTCGCAAACGAGTTTTATTTAAAGAAAAATTATTTTTTAAGATAAAATGATGTATGATTTAGTTTCGAAAAAGCACACATTCAATATATTAAATATAAATACTTCTAACAATTTTGGATAAAGATAAGAGAAGAAAAAAAAATATATAATTTTCGATAAAATTATTATTTTTTTTTTTCAAAACCTTAAGAACGAAATCACAATTATTATAAAAACATAAAGAATTTTAAAAATACAGGGCGCGCTATATTTTATGTCGGTATGTCAACTTTATATAACTTTGACATTTATCAGCTGATTGAAACGATTCAATTCAGTACGGGAAGTCGGGATATTGTAGGATATTTTTTCCCTAGTAATGATGATGATTTTTCACTTTATTTTATTATGATTTATTCTTTCGTTTTCGTTCAAAACTAAACGTTTTTCATCAATAATTTTTATTATTTATCGTTTTACCAAACAGTCCAATAATTCCTAGAGATTTTTTAAAATACCAAAAACAGATTTTTTGCGCCAACTGATATAAAATGTAGAATTTGATCAAACTGCTGATACCAAAAGGAAGGTTAATTCTCGTAATACAAAAACAAGCTTTAAAATTTTTAGAAAACGCAATTTTTTTTACGAGTTTTTTGACAAAACAAAATTGTGTCCAAGAATACACCGACTTCCCCTACAATTTTAACCATGAATCGCTGTCCGAGATGCGCGAAAAAGTGATGGAAAACGCAGCACAAAGGGTACTTTTTGCTTTGGTCAATAGAGGTGGCCACTTGATTGATATTGTATTTCCAAACTAGTCCAAATAAATTGTAAAGGACCAAATCAAATAAAAATACCTCACATATGGAAATCGGTTGTTTTTTTTTTAAGTAATTCAATATATACATAGCGACATAAAAGATGGCGTTATACATATGTATTAAAAGTTCGTAAAATAACACGCCAAACCGTGTGCTTTTGGTTTCAGTGGAATATTTAAAAGCGTTTTAAATCTGATTTAAAGACGAAGAAAAGTGTGTGCAATCTGGCAACGCTCATCGAAGCTTAAACTATTAGACAGATTATAAATTAGTGTGCAAATAATTAGTGCTAATATAAAGCCTTATTAATGACATTAATTTGCAGTTGAAGTGTTGATAATTATTTGACATAAAAGAAGGCAAACATATTAAATTTCATATTTAACTGATATATTTAACA
The DNA here is from genome assembly GCA_943735915.1 of Pherbina coryleti. NCBI lineage: Eukaryota > Metazoa > Arthropoda > Insecta > Diptera > Sciomyzidae > Pherbina > Pherbina coryleti. The sequence goes on along the minus strand of OX030950.1, from coordinate 160,761,063 downwards.
TAACTCACACACAAACACTCACAATCGCACTCACATTCACAACCACCAAAACATAAATTATATAAACGAAAATTTGAATTTGTTACAAATTTAAATTTAAATGCAAATGTCGAGTCGTTTTTTGCAATTGCTATGAAAAATGATATCCACTGAGTTAGACACAAATAAAATGAGTCAAAGAGCTGCATAGCCGTGCTATATAGATAGACAACGTCAGTGCAAAAGAGAGCAAAGGAAGTTTGGGGAGAGTGAGCTAGCTAGCTAGCCAACTATGTGAAAAGACAGCAGAGATAGATAGCAGGAAAGCACGTAGCTAGTTGCAGAATTTCTATCAATAAATTTTAAATGAGGTTAAAACGGAACTTCCGTTCGTAACACTACGCCATATTATCGCCCACAAATACATGCAAACCTAGGACGAACAAGAACAAATACAGACACACACACACACACACATATATATATACATATATATATACATGAACACAAAAATAGCTTCACAAATACATAGCAATGCTTATAATCAACATTATGTCGTTAAAAACTTTTACAAACACTTCAAACCCCCTTTACAAAGATGGCGACGAACATTTTGTAGTAGATTGCATGCAATTTGGACGCCATCGCCATCGCCATTACAGTACCACCGGAAACTTAAGCTAGCAATTTTATTAACTTACACTGAGCATTTTTTTCTTTCTGCCCCGACTTACTTAGAATGTCAGCGAAGAAAACATTCTACAATTCGAGCATCCAATAATATTGATTTTATAGTAAAATATATAGAATTTTCTACAACTATACAAAAGAGAACTGCTGCGATTGCGATTGCAGAAACGATGTGAGTGGGTAACGTTTATTTCAATAAGATTGAGTGTTTTTTAATGATGAAACTCAGACGAGGGCTGAGTTAGAATTAAACTAACAAAGAGTTAGAATTAAACGAATCAAGTGAATCACTGAAGTGAAGCTTTGGCGAAAAGTGAGTATTTTTGTGAATGTGTTTTAATAGATGTTATTAAATTGATTTCTTTTGTGGTAAATAGATTTTTCTGTTGTGTTAAATAGACAAGAATTCGAAGAAAGGCATATTTTTTGGGTCAAAATATTTAGTTAGTATTCGAAATTTTTTTAAAAAAAATGTTTTTTTTAATGCATATAGAAACTTTTGTGGTCAACAGCATTCACTTTAGTAGAAAACAATATTATACTATATCAAAGAACCTTTTGAGAAGACCAAAATTATCTTTTTTGAAGGGATTTGTAAAACATATGGGAGAGAAAAGTGCGTTTTCATATTTGTTTTTCTTCATTAACGAGTTCACAAAGGACAAAAAATAATAATTTTTATAAAAAAAAAAAAAAACAAAATTATTTTATTAAAGTAGTTTTTTTTTAAAAGTGCATAAAAAAATTGCTGTACAAATACATAAAAATAAAAAATATCATTCTTGGGATTTGAACTCGTGTCCTCAGTGATACAAGCCCTCGAGTACAATTAAATTTTTTTTTTTTAATAGAGAATTGTTGAAATTAATCAGCGCAACGTTAATTCTTAATTATTTTCATAAAATACCACTACGATTGATTCACTTACAAAAAAAGGATAATTTATGAATCATTTCCGAAGCAATTATGCATTAAAAAAAAAAATATTATTACCTGAACCATAGGTACAGTCTGTCAATAAAAAATTTAATCTAGGATTCATCTCTGAGCTTGTAAATGATAAAAACTTTACTAATTGATTGAAATTGATAAAAAAAAAAATAAAATAAATTTTATTTTATAATAAATAATAAACTGGTCATTTTAGCCCTTGAAAGGACTTTGACCGAACTTTTTATGATCATTATGTTGTTATTAAATGTTTGTACACAATTGACCGAGAACCGGACCTACAAGTTTAACGCCGACCCCGAACGGCGATGAACGGAATGTTCTTGTTCTTAAGAAGCTTTACTTGGCATTATTTACTCTCTGAGGTTTGCCATTGTCTGCAGAGAGGTGACCACCGAACAGAAAAATTAATTCAATCTTCTTCTTCTTAATTCAAATTCAAATCTTCTGTTACAGATGGTGTCAGAATTGAACCAGGATTCTCTGGCGTATAGGTCACGCACTCATCCCACTGTTCCACGCCCACCACTTGATTGAAAATTATAGAACGTTTAAAGATTTATTTTTCGAGGCAAGGTAAGGTACTTTTAAAAAAACTGAAAAATGTATTAAAAAATAATTTCATAATTTGTCATTCAAACTCATGAAAAACTTTAACTCACGTTCGAAAAACTTTTACTTTCGCTAACACTTCGAGTATAATAAAAACAACTTTAAAGTAGTTAAATGTGGATAGAAAGCCATTTAAAAGCAAGGAAAAGGAAGCTACATTGTCAAAATAGGATTAATATGTCATGGCATATGTATTGTCATATGTTATATGTTATGTCAACATTATAAGTTATAAATTGGATATAAGTGGACATATGTTTTTAGATTTCATATGTTATGCGTCAAATCGTATGTTATATAGTCATATGTTATGAAATTTCTTATGTTATATTTATGTCATATGCCATATGTTATATGTCATGTCATATGTCATGTCATGTCATGTCATATGTTATATGTCATGTCATATGTCATGTCATGTGTCATATGTCATATCTCATGTCATATGTCATATGTCATGTGCCATATTTCATAGGTATTTAATATGTCATATGTCGCATATCATATGCCATGTCATGTCATTTTTCGTGTGTCATGATATATGATAAGATATATGTCATATGTCATGCCATATGTCATATTTCATATGTCATATGTCACATATCATATGTCATGTCATGTCATGTCATTTATGATATGTCATGATATATGATATATATCGGTAAGTCCTAGCGTTCGGTCGTTATATTCGGATACATTTTTTTATATATTTCGCAAATTTTGTTAAAGTTTTCTAAATAAGATGAATCTGGATAAATAGCTCTCCTTGAGTATAATTTACAATAATTATAACATCATGTATCTTACTGAATTTTATCTAAAATTTTTTATTTTTTCATGCACTCGGACGTTACAAAAAAAGGAAGCTTAGAATAATTCTGCAAAATGATCGGTTGCACCTCAAAAGTCTAAAGGAACAAATAACTGTAAATTTAATAATTTAAAAAAAAAAATACTACATCACATCAAAAAACGTGTTTTTAAAGTCACAGTTATCAAGTTTATTTGTTCGAACGAATCGTGTCGAACTTTTTCCTCTAAATAAAAATTTCGGTTAATGTTCTTAAAAATAATGAACGTTTGTGCTTCCAGGATCAAGGTTCAATGATTTTATAAAAATTTATTTTTTTTTTTGTTTAAATTTCAAAAAAGATTTTTACCTTCAATATTTCGCTCGACATCGGCAAGTATCTTCAGGAAAATTTTTAAAAAATTTTTTAAATTAAACTGGTTAAATTAAACATGAAGACAATAAACATTGATTCACAATTTTAAAATTAAAAAATAATAAATTAAACAACAATTAACACTTACAATAACCACTTGTTCCTTTGTGCGAAGTTGTCAGTCTGTCTTGTAGTTTAATCTATTTTCTTGTGTGGAAGTTAATGAAAAATTTATTGAAATAAAAAAAAAAAAAAAATAACTATTTCCAAGCTTAAAAATCACACTTTTTCATACATTGACTTTGAAATTTTTTGAATTGGAAGTTGTTGCTACTCTGAGTTTTTTTATTAGAAAATTTCTGAAATGAGCGAAAACTTTTCAATCCAGGAATATTTTTAATACCAATCCACAATTCATTTATGGGTTGTAATAAGCTATCGACTTCTTCTGTGGAAATTCTTCTACATGTCATGTCATATGTCATTTTATGTATGTCATATGTCATATGTCAAATGTTATATGTAAAATGTCATGTCATATGGAATATGCAAAATGTTATATATATAAAATATAAAATAAATGAATACATATAAGTATATATCACATGCTATATTTCATGTCATTTTATGTCAATCCGTCAGATTTTATGTCATGCCATATGCTGTCATGTTATGTCATATAATTTCATATATCATATCATGTAATATGTCATGTCATATGTCATGTGGCATGCCATGTAATATGTCATGTCATGACACATATCATGTCATGTCACATATCATGTCATGTTAAATTATATACTATATACTATATATATACTATATTATTAATTTTTGTATTTTGTCAGTTGATATTTTGTGTAGATCTGGGGCCGAATCGCCGAATCGCCGCATCCGTGAACGTAACGGCTTTCGTATGAGAAAAAATAATCGTATGAGAATCTCATGAGATTTATATCGTATCTCATGAGATTCTCATACGGTTTATTTTTTCTCATACGAAAGCCATTTCGTTCACGGATGCGGCGATCCGGCCCCAGTATTTTATTTTGTTAGGTAGTTAGATATCATCAATGTTAAAGTGGTAATGCACGAGAAAATGTAACAGCGAATTGATTTACAGGCTTTGGAGGTCAAACGTCTACATTTTATAGTTTATAAATAATTGGTTTTTTTATGTGTCCATTAATCTAATTGTACATTTCTCCATTTAATTTCATTTTCATTTACCATTTTTGCTTGAATAAAAATTTAAGTACTTTTATAAATAATGCTTATTCCTTATTTTCTTTATGAAAAAAAAATATATAAAAACTTTTTTTGAACATTATTAAGGACGAAAAAAATGTCAAATTGTTCAAAAATTATTTAAAAATTAATTAAAAAGTATTGATATGTATATAAAAAAATGTCAACTCAAATTAATTTTGACTCTAAGAAACGCCTGCAGAATATCAAATGAGAACTCTTCTTGCCCATTTCAGCAAATTTTCACAAAAAGGAAGTCATTATTTTAGCCTTTAGCGGTACCTAAATCTAACAAATATTGCAGTCATGAAAGGAACGGAAAGAAAATTTAAGACTTAAGCATTTTTTATGCCCTTTTCGCAAAGTCGTATCTGATGCTACGTGGGGGATAGAACAAAAAAACAAAAAAAAAAAAAAGAAAAACAAAACAAAAACAAAAAAAAAACATTGGAATGATGAATTGACACCACTAGGGAAAGAGAAAAAATGCGGAACACATAGCTAAGAAAAAGCAGAAAAGAAGCTTTAAAATTGAATTTCAAGCAGAAAAAAAAATAAAGAAAAGAAATGAGTGCATGACGAATTAAAATGGAGCTACCAACCAGTGAGCTCTACAGGCACTTCACAGTAGAATAGATAAAGAAATAACAAAAAAAATGGTGGATAGGGTGCATTTGGGGGGTTCTCAAAATTCTAAAAATGTTTTCCTTATTCATAGAAAACAATTGAAAATTATTTAAAAAATTGGTAGTTTTAAAGAAATTTCTTAAAAAAATACAAAGATTCTAAGAAAAAATTGTTCATTATAAAAGGAATTTGAAAATTGCTTCTGCAAATTTGCACGTTAAAAAATTAATGAAGTAAAATTAGAAATTGAATATTTCAACAGCAATTTTCGTCCTTCGCATGTCATCATGCAAGGATGTCTGAGTCAATAATGAGAACGACGTGCAAATACAATTGAATTATGCAGCTTGTTTGATTTAAATGAAAAAAAAAGCGGCTTTGAACAAGTATGAACATACTACACTGCGAGAATAAAAATAGCAGTTATTTAAAAAAAAAAAAAAACTCAAAATTTATGGATTTTTGCGTTAAATGCGAAAAGAGAGAGAAAGTGAGAGCGAGAGAGCGAGCGCAATGAAGCATTTTGCTTGCCAAGAAAGCTGGAGCATAGTTAATGCAGCAGAATTTCCGGCACAGGCGCACATTTGAGAAAACTCTCTGGCGCTGCATGTAAAGCTTTCGTGTTTAGCTCTTGTGCGCTCGGCAATTGTCGGCTCTTTCAGACCTTTGTACTTTGTTGAAATTTATGCTTTTGGTTCAAGCCTGCGGTATAGCAACAACGTTCAGCAACAACAAGTACAAAAATACCGTTATCAGCGACGAGACTCCTCGTGTCATTATTCTTATTTCTTATTACGTATAAATAATTTATTTTGTCATTCAACAGCAGCAACAACAACAACAACAACAAAAGAACAGCAACAACGAGTACAACCACCATCACTAACAAAGCTCTTACAAACCAACCAACCAGCCCATGAGTAGGTGGTTTATATGGCCAAAAGATTGCCAAGTGGTTTTTTGTTTTTGTTTTTTTTACTTGTTGTAGTTATCGTATTTATTGCTTTAAGTTTTCTTTGCATTTCAGTTGAAATGTTAATATTTCGAAAAAAAGCTTTTACGTTTGTTTTACTTAAATTTGTTAATTTTATGCAAAACTGATAAAATTTTTCCCATGAATATAACATTTCTTTTTCAAATATGGCAACATTGTTATGTTTGCTATTATTTTGTTTTTTTTTTTCCCCCAAATAAACAAACACACACTCACACACGCGCACATACCAACACATTATTAAATCATTGAACTTTTGTTTGCTTGAATTAACAGGATAACGCAAAGCTGCTGCTGCTGCTGCTGCTGCTGCTATAGAAGTGAATGTCCTTTCGAACTATGTTTGTTATTTCGTTATTGTTTTTTCTTTTTTTTTACTTTTTCTCAATTTTTGACATGCAGTGTTCAAAAAAAAAAAAAAGAAGTGCCGCGAGTTTCCGCACGAAAGTTGTTTGTTATTTTAAGGATATCGATGAATTATTTATTAATACTAAGCTCAACTTATATAAAAGTTAAAAAAAAAATGTAGACCAACACATGAATTTAAAAGAGTTTTTTAGTCGGAAGCTATAAGCAATAGTCGGGTTATAAATTAAAGAAAAAAAAAACAAGTCAAAGGATTACATTTTTTGTAAAACATAAAAAGTTTTCCAAGTAAAGTTCTTTTCACGCAAATGTCATGAAATAAAGCTTGATCTAATAAGTGTGAGAAAACTTTAAGCTCTATTAAGCTTTAAGGGGGACATTTTCAAGTTTGGTTTCGGGGTTTTTTAAAGGGTCATACAAACGCCTTTCGAACTTATTAAAAGGATAACATTTACTATAAGAAGGCATTCGAACTCTTTTAAAATCACTTGGATCACTTTGACCACTTGGAACTTTATGAAATTAAAGGAGGAAAGGGAGGAGGGGGGGGGTTCATGACATCAAAAAGGTAAACGAGGGTTGCTACATATATTTCGGGAATATATATTTATTACTCTCATATGTTTTGGTACAAAATATATAGAAATTGTACAGCTACAAACTTTAGAGCAGTGATGTTCACGTAGTACCACGCGTGGTGAGACTCGAAAGCTTAATTCGACAATCGAACCATGTACACGATCGAATGCACGAAGTTCTCTCAATCAGTTGGCGCTCATATTTCAAGCAGGAAGGTTCACGCCTCTTGGTCGTGTGTTTTGCACTGCACGAAATGTTTGAGGTATATACATACATGTGTGTTATTTGCAGAATAATAACAATAATAATGATAATGATAGTGACAATGATAATGATAGTGGTAATGATAATGATACTGATAAATATAATGATGATAACAATGATAATTTTAACACAATTCTTGCTTAATACCTGCACAACAATTTTAGTCAGTGCAGAGAGCGAGAGAGCTACAAACACAAGCACAAAAGCTGAAAATTGTAGTTGTATGCGTGTGAACACCCCTGCTTTAGAACAGTGGTGTCGTGGCAGTGAGCTGGATCAAAAATTTAAAAAAAAAAAAAAAAAAAAAAATTAGATCTTCGATGGCGACGAAAAAATGAAAAACAAAAACAACATGTGTACACTGAGCTAATATAGTCCTCAAAAAATAAAAAACAAGTAAAATTGAAAATGTCACAACAAAAACACTAGCCATCACTTGAGTGTGCGCTATTAGAAAATACCAACAAAATATACACAGCATCAATAACCTTGATATCTTTCGACGCGAGCAAACAACAACAATTCTATGCACACTTTTTTTCTTGCTGTCGCAGCGCGATGCGCCGACAGTCATTTCTTCGAATTACAACAAACACTGAAATATTGAAGTTGTTGTAAGTGAGCTAAAAGAGCTAATTGAGCTATAGGATTTACAACTCTGCTTTAGAACAACGTATTCGAAATGGCCACCATTTGCATTCTAGCACGAACGAAGTCGATCCGGCCAGTCATCGATCGCAACACGCACGACATGCATAGGAAATTTCTCTACTGCTCGGACAAGAGCTCGTTTTAGAGACTCGATATTTGGGTGTCGAGTCTCTAACACGGACCACAATTTGTAATCCAATAGATTTAGGTCTGGACTACCCGCTGGCCACTGATTCGTAGAAATGAAGTCTGGTAAATTGTTTTTGAGCCACTCTCGAGTCAATTTAGCCTTATGGACCGGAGCAGAATCTTGTTGAAAGTTCAACGGTTTGTTTTGGAATAATGTCGTGTTAAGATGCTCCACAACCAATTCCAAAAAAACGGACTCATACACTTTCGCCAAAGTTTCGACTCCTTTTTCACAAAAATGGTGCTTTTTGGTAACCCCATCATAGGCGACTCCACACCAAACCATCATAGAAGCTGGATGGTGAACTCTCTGAACTTTCGAAACGAGTTCTGTGGCATGTCGTAATGACAGAGCATACACACCATCATTCTGGTTATTGAACGATTCCTCTGTAATGAAAATTTTTTCACCAATAAACAGAATTCGTCTGTGGTCATTATTCGCGTAGTTGAGAAGTAACGCTTTCGATTTTCGCCTAAGTTGTTCCTTTAACGCTACCGTGAGAAGGTGCCCGGTATGTTTTTTGTATGCTCTGAGCACCAAGTCATATTTAATAATGCGAGAGAACGATTGAGCCGAGATAGTCATCAGAGATTTGCACAAGTTCAATCGTCATTTTTTGCCACTCGGATAACAATCGTCGTCAGCCACAATCGCACACAAAAATTAATGCACACATACCGCTCGAGTTCGTAAACAACGATTGGTGCTAAGTACAGTTTGTAACGATTGCGAATATATAATGGGTGTTTTTTTTAGAGGTTTGTTTTTCGAATAGAGATAAAACTGGCATTTTGTGGTCAAATCTGGCAACTGTAATGTCATTTATGTTCAGTTTGGTTTGCCATTTCATCATGAACAGGTTGACAAAAGAACAACGCTTGCAAATCGTGCAAATTTATTTCGAAAATAATGGTTCAGTTCGCGAAGTTTACCGCAAGCTCCGTCCATTTTATGGTCGACATAATCGTTCATCAGAGCAATTAATTCGGTTAACCATGGGTCGCTTTCACACTACGTTTACTCTATGTGATAATACGCATCCGCAGAGACGTCGAACAATGCGCACCGAAGAAACAATTGCCGCTGTAGAGCAAAATGTTGAAGAGGACCCGAATGAATCGATTCGCCACAGTGCACAGCAATTGGAGCCTTGTCCATCAACTTTATGGAAGATTTTGCGCAAAGATCTTGGCTTGCGACCTTACAAGATCCAGCTTGTGCAAGAATTAAAGTCGCGAGACCATGCAATGCGTCGTGATTTTGGTGTATGGGCCGAAAATGAGATTGATCTCGATGCTGATTTTCATCGCAAAATTTTGTTCAGTGATGAGGCTCATTTTTGGTTGAATGGCTACGTCAACAAGCAAAATTGCCGCATTTGGAGTGAAGAGAATCCACATGAGATCCTTGAGACGCCATTACATCCACAAAAACTGACTGTTTGGTGTGCTCTATGGGCTGGTGGAGTCATTGGGCCTTACTTCTTCCGAAATAATGCTGGAGAGTCAGTTACCGTTAATGGAGACCGGTATAGAGCCATGATAACCGACTATTTTGTTCCCGAATTGGATGGCATGAATGTGGATGAGTTGTGGTTCCAACAAGACGGCGCTACATGCCACACAGCGCACGTCACAATCGATTTATTGAAGGAAACATTCGATGAGCGCATAATTTCGCGGAATGGACCTGTCAATCGGCCACCAAGATCGTGTGATTTGACACCATTGGATTATTTTCTTTGGGGATATGTGAAGTCGCTCGTCTACGCCAACAAACCAGAAACGTTAGGGGACTTGGAGGCCAACATTCGTGGCGTTATTGCCGACATACGGCCCCATATGCTCGAAATAGTGGTTGAAAATTGGACCTGTAGAATTGGCTTTATTCGAGCCAGCCGCGGCGGCCACATGCCCAAAATCATATTTAAACATTAATGGCATAAAATTATCCTTCCAATAAAGCCAAATTGATGGACATTAAAACGATTTTCTCGTGTTTTATTTCAATTCGAAGTTCTATACCTCTAAAAAAAACACCCTTTACAAAGGCAGCATCCAGACAATGCAGACATTCGGATGCTTCGCTTAACACTCGAGTGTTTGCTGCTGCATGAATTTTTGCTGATACTTCTCTGCCGTTCTTTGGCAGCGCTTTGTGTTCTTTGTTTCCCTTTGCTTTAATATTCACCATTTGTTTTTGTTTTGTTTGTGCGAATGAATATAAAAGCATGGATATTCCTTGCTTTTCGCGAATGTTGCTCATGTCTCGCTTCGTTGGGTATTCTTGTGTCGTAGGTATTCGTAATCGCGACCGCTCGTACTCTATGGTATTCGTATCCGCAGAGAATGGTGCATGTATTCGCACATTAATTTTAATGCAGAAGGCACATTCGGTGCTCGTATATTGAGGATACATTCGAAACGCCATTTGAATGCAATCAAGCTGTTCTCTGATAGTCAACTCCCGCGACAAGATTTTTTTGCTTTCACTGCGGTTTAGCAGTCTCGATGGTTAGTTCTTACAACACGTGGAGGGCCGGATTTTGGACGGTCGATTATTCCATTAGTATCATCATACAACTTCACAGTATGATACACAAAATTACGAGTGACTCCAAGTGGTCGCAAGGTCCGGAAGATATTGCCCCTTTCCATACCACATTTTTTTTAAGACCAACTGTGACAAGACTATTTTTGAGCGAGCCCCATTCCATGATTAAAAACAACTGCCGCAGAAAACTTTTTCGCAAAAAAGAAGCAAAAAATGCTAAATGTTAAATAAACGTCAAAACGAAGCAAGTGCGTTCAGAAGTTCACTCACCACGTTCAGTCATGTACCAAAACATATGAGAGTACTAAATATAATGACCGAATTTTTTTCATTTTGAAAAAAAAAAACAATTTTTTTTTACATTTTTGCCACAGTACCACTTCAGACACGTAGAAAAATAAGAAATATTCCGTGTAAGGAGAACAAACAAGAGCCGAAGAATTATTTTTCATCAAGACAGTGAGAGACTGAGACGTTTAGGAGCACTCAAAATATCGAAAAAATAGGTCATCCGAAAAAATAGGTCATCCGCCGTACAGTCTTGATTAAGCACCAAATGACTTCTTTTTGTTCCCGCACATCAAGAACAAATTTTGTGGACAGCGATTTTTGACGCCTGAAGAACCATAGTTGATGCATTCAAAAATTATATTTTGGCGGTGTCTGTATTTCCTGAAAATAAGTATTTAGAAGAAAAACGAAGACAGATAGGTGACAAGAGAAGAAAGCTTTGCTTTCGGTTTTACTTGCATTATAGATAGTATTTCGTCTCTAGCATTTCGTCATAAATACTTTTATATAACAAGATGTGCAGCTCAATGTGTATGGTTTAGAATGAGGGGAATGGTGTGGGGGTGTTGACATTTTCTAAAGTTTCAATATTGTAATTTTTGGAAAAAATTATTTTTCTTTAGAACAGTTGCATCGAACAAAGAAGCCGGCTACTACGAAATACATAACGAATCTGTTAGAGAATTTTTGGAAAATTTCACATAATAATTCTGGCAAACAGTGTTTAATTGGTACATGAACGAAATGCTCATGTTGCATACTTTGAGGCTGAATTTTTAATTTTATGCAAATTTGCTTGAATTCTATGGCAAAATGTGAATAGATAGATGCAAGCCTGTACTTCACGTTTTTAGAAAGACACAATTACTCTTGTTACTTCGTTTATCAAGAAAGACTGTTTAAAGAGGTTTTTTGTTGATATTATTAATAGAACGAGCAAATGTAACAAGTATATCACAGAAAGCTTTATATCGGAATCCAAAAGATTCCTAGGTACTTGTTAGTAGGAGTATTTGAAACAAATGGGTTGATGAAACATTTAAAAACAAAAAATTTAGATACAGAAAATAAACGAATTCAAAGAAAGTTTAAAGATTTCCTAACCAAACAAAAAAAAATCGTTCCTAAAAAAATTATCAATTTAGGAAAAGCTAAAAATTAAAAAATTATCAATACAAATTAACCCTTTCAGACCGTGATGCATCGTTTGTGCGGGTGGTTTCTATCTTTAATATTTCCACTTTTATTTAACGAATGTTATAAAGAACGAAATGAATCGATTGTGCTTGTTATTGTTTTCTTTTGTTTCTCACACTGTTCCGCGATTCGCTTTGCCGTTATTTGAACACGCGTGGAATTCTTGATAAACTTTTTAGTTTTGTCAAAATGAGCCGCAGAGGTAATTTGTGTCTTCAATTACAAAAAATATAAAGTGTAAAATTTCAGTGTAAAACTAGTGAAGTTAACGCATTTGAACTAAAAAAATAATAAATTTTGATGTTTCAAATAAATTTGAATCATTTTTTGCTAAAAAAATGGGTTTCAGATGAAGTTGCATCAATTGTGCGTGTCCTGAAAATCCTTGAAGGATATGTAAATTGCGAAACCTAAACATTGAGAATATTTTCATTCCATATAACGACCATATATTCCAAAAATCATAAAAAAATGTTCAGTAGATAAGCGTCGGGTCTGAAAGGGTTAATAGGAATAAAAAAACTTTCTTTCGATCTCATCCGGATTTGAACCTACACTCATTTGTGCATCTGTATAAAGATAAGCACTCGTTTTTTGGCTTCAGGTTATACCAGTTTAATATTAGGAAATAAAATAGAGCAACTATCTTTCTTTTTTTTTGAGAATTTATTTTTTTGAGAAAGTATGTCAACATTAACCCTTTTAAAAAAGAAAAGCTTTTACTGTGAACATCTTTCGTATCTTAAGTTATTTAACGAAGTTTACAGAAAGTACATTTAGAAACTAATAAACATTTAAAAACTATCAAGTTTGTTTCGTTTTTACAACCCACCTAGAGTTTTAAGAAATAATATATTAATCATTGACTCCTTTCATAGGACAAGTTACGCTTCCAATGAACCAATTGCTAGGTGCATAGATTTGTGCAATAGTCTTTCTCAGTTAATTAATTTCGATGTAAATGAGTCAAGATTTAGATTAAACTTATTCACTGTATTTAATTAAATGTATTAGTCTGTAAGATTATTATATCCGTAGACTGAATAAATAAATAAATAAATAAATAAATAATTTTAACAATTATAGTTTCTATATTTTGTATGAAGAATTTGTATAAGCCCTATATAAAAGTAAAGCTTTGTATAGTTTCTGATGTACTTACATTTAGAAAAGATTTTAACGAGAATTTTAGAAATAAGACAAATCTTTTGTAATAAATAATTTTTACATCGACTTCTAAAGTTCATAACAAAGCTTACTGAAAGAATATTAAGAAAGCTCTTAAATCTAGATGAGGAAAATTTGTATAAGCTCTGTATAAGAGCTAAAACTTGCATACTTTCTGGTATATATTTATAAAATATTTTAACGAGAATCCAATGAACAAAAGAAACGCTGTTTAATTGGGTAATTTTTAGATCGACTTTTAAATCTATTAAACGGACTTTACACACAGTTTTTTAAAAAAGCTTTTCTTAGTTGAAGATAAGTAATATTTGTATTGCTAACTTTATATAAGCTCTGTATAAAGGCTCGACTTTTTCGAAGGATCGAGTTATTAAGCCAACTTTACACACAGTATGGTTAGAAAGCTTTTCTTGGCTGTAGATGAGCAATTTTTGTACAAGCTCTGTATTAAGTAAAGTTCTGTATAACTTCTAGTGCATATTTATGAAAGAGTATATCGAAAGCCGTATGAAAAAAAGCAAAGCTTTTGAAAGGAGTAAATTTTATATCGACTTTATATGGCATTCAACGAAACTTTCAAAAGGTATATTAAAAAAGCTTTACTTAGCCTTTTTAGATGATGAAAAAAACTTTATGAAAGGTCAATATATAAGTAAAGCTTTATATTAATTACTTCTGATGTATATTTATAAAATACGAGAAAAATATGTAAAAATTTTGTATTTCTAAAAGTTTTTACTGATAGCCTCATATACTGTATAAGAGAATTTTTTTTTTCGCGAAACAAACAGAAGGTATATTTAAAAGCTCTCAGCCGTATAGACTTTTTATTAAAGTAAAGCTTTGTATAATTTCTGGTGAATATTCAAAGAGAGTTTTATAAACAAAATAAAAGCTTTTAAACTGAGATTTTTATATGGACTTCTCAAGTTATTAAATGAAACTTAAAAAAATATATGATATATTAAAAAAGCACAACTAAAAAGAGCTTTTTGTTATACTTTTTGTAGAAAAAGACGAAGAAAAAGTATAAAGTCTGTAAAAAAGTAAAGCTTTTTAGAATTTCTGGTGTTTATTTATAAAGACTTTTAACGATAATCATATAAAGAAAAGAAAAGCTTTTTAAATGTTCACACGATGTATTAAACGAATTAGCTGTAGATACGGAAATTTTGGTTAAGTTTAGTATAAATGTAAAGCTTTGCATAATTTGTGGTGTATATTTACGAAAGTGTACTACGAGAACATTTTTAAAAAACAGAACATTTTTTAAAGGAGTGAATTTTATATCGGCTGCTAAAGTTATTAAACGAAACGTACATAGAGTGAATTGAAAAGCTCTTTTTAACTGCAAATGAGAAAATTGTGTAAAAGCTCTGTATAAAAGTAAAGCTTTATACAGAAAGAAGGATTATAACGAGAACATTATAAAAAAATAAAAGCTTTTAAAATAAGTGATTTTGACGTAGAATTTTATATTGATTTCTAAAGTGATGAAACGAGTATTATAGAAAGAATATTACAAAAGCTTTTTTTAGCATTAGATGAGGAAACTAAGTTAGCTTTAAAAGCTTTGTATAAAAGTAAAGCTTTGTATAATTTCTGATGCATAGTTATGGGAGAGATTACCGAAAACCTTATTAAAAAAAGCTTCTGACAAGGGGTGTAAGATCAAATTTTGTTGTTAAATCAAATGTTTATACCTTATAATGGGCTTTTTGATCATTGGTTGTAATGCAATTAAAACATTTAATTCATTATTTTGTACCGACGTTTCGTTAATTTTTTGTCAACTCTTCTGGGTACCATTTTATTGAATCTAAGAAAAACATAAAAAATTCACAAACTGTAGATTTGATGAAAAAAGCTTTTGTTTAAAGATCTTAAACTTCAGCTCAAAGCATAAGCTGTATGAACTTCTTATCTGTAGATTAAGAGAATTTGTATGAGCTATGTATATAAGTAAAGCTTTTTATAATTATTGTTGTATATTTATAAAGGAATATAACGAGAACATTATAAAAAAAGAGAAGCTTTTTAAATAAGTGATTCTTATATCGATTTCTAAAGTGATGAAATGAACTTTATAGAAAGAATATTAAAAAAGCTCTTCTTAGATATAGATGAAGAATATTTGTACCTAAAAGCTTTGTATAAAAGTAAAGCTTTGTTTAATTTCTGACGCATAGTTGTGAGAGAGACCTTACTAAGAAACGAAGAAAGCTTTTCTTTAAAGATCTGAATCAAACCTTATAGAAAGTATAAGCTGTGTAAACTTCTTATCTGTATATGAAGAGAATTTGTATGAGATTCAAGTAAAAGTAAAGTCTGCATAATTTCTGTTGTATAATTATGAAAGAATACAACGAGAACCTTATTAACAAAGGGAAAGCTTTTTAAATGTGTGCTTTTAAAATCGAATTGAAGTTTTTCTTAACTGTAGATGATGAACATTTGTATAAGCTCTATGTTAAAGACAATGTAAAATTTTTGGTTTATATTTATGAGAGAGTATAACGTCAACCTTATAAAAATAAAAGCTTTTTAAATGAGCAATCCTTAAATCAGCTTCTAAGTTCATAAAACAAACTTTATAACACATACTTATTTTAATACAACGATTTTAAGTTAATTAAAAAAGCTCTTATAAGCTTTTGTAAGTGCAGAAAAACAGCTTTTTAAATACGTGCTTTTTACATAAACTTCTCAAGTTATTTAACGCGCTTATAAAAAGTATTTAAAATAAAAATTAAGGATATTTATATAACCCTTGTTAATAAAGTAAATCTCTGCTTTATTTCTGGTGTATATCTAGGAAAGATACATCTACAATATTTAAAACTGATACTTTCAATACGCTTTGATTTACAATCAACATCATTTTTGCGCAAATTGCAGTTCATAACGAAGTTAAAATGGTCTACTAAATAAAAATTTGAATCCAAAAAGCTCTTCCAGCAAATGTAAAAAAAAAAAAAAAAAAATAATAAATTACAAAAAACTACAAAAATTCAGTGAAATGGATGTGGATATAAATGATGCAAACAAAATGGCTATTAATTTTTCTGAGGAAATTTCCAAAATCTAGCAGAGGACGACATCAAATGAGTGCCAGGACGCCAATGACAACAAAACTTAAATACATACAAACAGTCAGCAGGAGCAGAAACAGACTTTTCGACTGATTGCTATGCTGCTGATTATACTAGGAACTGTGTTGTTGGTTGTTGTTGTTGTACGAGGCTCACAATGAGCAGGACTTGCTTTGCACAGCCAAAGGTTTGCAGCAACATGACGCTAGTAGAATGCAGAGGCACACTGAGTATCAGACAAAAGAATGAGCCACACAGAGACGCACAAAGAGCAGCTGAAGTGTATGAGTTCAAAGGAATTCGGAGTGGGTGGAAGTAGGCGCAGGCAGGCGAGCTGACATGGCGTGTGGAATAGCTTTTTTGGACAGATGTACAACAATGCGGCCGTATTTTATTTTAATTGCCACACAATTACAACAAAAACGAAACTAGCGCAGTGGGAGGTGGTGGGTAGTGGTGTGGTATGTGAACCATGAACATTAGGCGCAGCAAGCAAGAAAACTGAAAATGAGAAGAAAGCGAGCAGAAACGGTCAGAGAGACAGTTCTCGAAAAAAAAAAAAAAAAATACAAAACGGAAGAGAGTTGAAGGATTTTCCGGCTTATATTGTGTGTTGCGTTGGTTATTTTTTCCTCCAATTTTTTTAATCGAGTGGGTAACACTTTTTTTTTTCTATTTTTGCTCAAATAGTTATTGGTCTGGCCCGCATGCGGGTGACTTAGTTAGCGAGTGAGCGAGCGAGCGAATGAGTTGATTTGGAAGCTTACGAGAGAGAGTTAAGTAATTGAAGATGTTAAAAGCTTAAATAATACATTTCATTTTGACTTTTGTATTAAGATTGTTATACAAGAATGTTACGTAGTATGAGGGCACACAAATACATACACACACACTCAAAATATAGATTAAGTTATATATGTATGTATCAAGCTCTATATTTCTACATGTATCTAAAAAGAACACACACACACGCACTCACACTCACACAAATATTGTAATATCATACTTGTTGGTATGTGAGTAAGTGATTAAATGAAAATTGAAAATATCAGCCGTGCCATAGGCTGAATATGTGTAAAAGTGCAAAAGCAGAGCTTTAAGTTAACTTTTGTTTTTTGGTGGAAAGTTGAGCGCAATGTAATGTTTGTTGAAGAGGACAAACACAGAGGGTTGTGATTACAACCGATTATTATGATAAAATTGGAGTAGTTTCTGGTTTCATTATATTTAAAGGTAATGTTTTATAGTATTTAAAAAATACAGCAACATTTTAAAATGAACTTTTTTAAAAAAATTACGAAAGGGATTCATTATTTATAAACACAGGAAACTTTAAGCTTTGATGTATACTTTGAATACTTACTAATCAAGTGTAAAGTTTTTTTCATTGTGAGTGATTTATTATGTACCAATAAAGCTGTAATTTTATTAAAGTTTATGGGAGAACATTTTTATTTCTAAAAAACATTTAATAACTCATATAAAGTTGGTTTCGTTAACAAGAGAAAAGGTTTGTATGAAATGAAATAAACAATAAATATTTAAGATTAAAGATGTAAGATTTCAAGAATTTAAGATTTCAAGAATTTTATATATCAAAATTTTACTTTTGGACAATTGGATTGCATTTCCAAAGCGTTTTTATGCAAAGAATTTAATATGACCCATTACATCTGCTATTGATGAATCTGAGCCCAGTTTTTTCCATTACATCAGGATTTTAAGATAATTGAGGCGAAAGATTGCACAAAATGATATAAGAAAGCAAAATTGGCAAAAAAGAACTTTAAAAAAATTATGTATACTGTACATAACCTCATAAATATTAATTTTTCGGTCGAAATCTTCGTTATTTAAGTACTTCAAAATCTTTATATGATGGTAATAAAAAATTTGAGATACATAAAGAAGAAATACCTCTCACGTAATCGACTTTAAGATCCCAGAGAGAAAAAAATTTCTAATTTCCAGGCCTGAGTAATGGAAGATACATTTTTATAAATACTATGCGGTATAAGCAATGCGTTAAATACGCTTAATACTTCATGTGACTTGGTACAGTTTGTATCTATTTTAAACGTAACAGGTTTGAAGCTTTGCTATGGGAATAGTTTCGACTCATAACCGCCAAAATATCTTAAGCGCCAAAAAGAAAATTTTACAGGAGAAGGTTTTTTTTAATTATCTTTGCTATTAATTTTATCTTTTATCTCTTATCTCTTTGCTATTAATTTTATTTTAATAATTTTATCTCTTATATTGATTAATTTCTTTTAGAGAATTTCATCTTAAGCGACACTTTGCTGTCATGAAAAATGTAAACAAACATGTAGTGTGTACTTAAGCTAAAACTGCTTTTGGTTTAAATTCATAATCTAATTTCGTACACCTATGAAATTTCGACAGACGATGTAAACCATCGCAAATTATCGATTTTCATCAAAAAACATAAATCGGATATTATGTCGCTTAAGATATTTTGGCGGTTATGAGTCGGTTTAATCATATTAAAAGCTTTCTAGCAAGTATTCTTTAAGTCATAAATTCGAATAAAACGGTTGAATTTAAGCTTCAATTAAGCTCTACAAAGCTTTAGTCAGCCTTAGACGGTGAGTACCGACTTTTGTTTGAAAGTCACCTGTCACTGAAATAACGTGATATGTTGGTATTAAGTAACCGGGCGAAGCGCAATATCTAATCATTAGTTCAGAGACAAGAGTTTATTTATTACAGGAGTTGATACATTAAGTGAGACTCTTAAGAGGCTCAAAACTAGATAATTCAGACTCAAGGCACAGACTCAAGATACAACTCAAGATTAAGACTTAAAGCCTAAGACTTTAGATTTGAGAACTAAGACTCAAGACTAAAGACCCAGGACCCAAGATTTGGGATTTAATACTCAACACTCAAAACTAAAGAATTACGACTAAAAATCCAAGACTTAAGACTCTAGACTAAAGATTTAAGACCCAAGACTCAAGATTCAAGACAAAAACTAAAGACTAAAGACTAAAGACCAAAGACTAAAGACTAAAGACTAAAGACTAAAGACTAAAGACTAAAGACTAAAGACTAAAGACTAAAGACTAAAGACTAAAGACTAAAGACTAAAGACTAAAGACTAAAGACTAAAGACTAAAGACTAAAGACTAAAGACTAAAGACTAAAGACTAAAGACTAAAGACTAAAGACTAAAGACTAAAGACTAAAGACTAAAGACTAAAGACTAAAGACTAAAGACTAAAGACTAAAGACTAAAGACTAAAGACTAAAGACTAAAGACTAAAGACTAAAGACTAAAGACTAAAGACTAAAGACTAAAGACTAAAGACTAAAGACTAAAGACTAAAGACTTAATACTAAATACTAAAGACTAAAGACTAAAGACTTAGGACTAAAGACTAAAGACTAAAGACTAAAGACTAAAGACTAAAGACTAAAGACTAAAGATTAAAGACTAAAGACTAAAGTCTAAAGACTAAAGACTAAAGACTAAAGACTAAATACTAAAGACTAAAGACTAAAGACTAAAGACTAAAGACTAAAGACTAAAGACTAAAGACTAAAGACTAAAGACTAAAGACTAAAGACTTAAGACTAAAGACTCAAGACTAAAGACTAAAGACTAAAAACTAAAGACTAAAGACTAAAGACTAAAGACGAAAGACAAAAGACTAAAGACTAAAGACTAAAGGCTAAAGACTAAAGAATAAAGGACCAGGCAAACCTGCTTTTCACAAAACATACATTTTTCCACTCAAAAAAAAAAATATTCGTGTAAAAAATTTCACTCCTAATAATCCTGATTCAAGCTAAAAAACTTAAAACAGCGATTTTATCAGAATTTTATGGAAATCTTTTGAACAATGACATAGTCCGATGATATAATGACCGAGTACAGTTCGACATTACAATGTGGTACAAGTTCAGGATTTTTTTAAAATTCTGAAAGCATGCAATTTCCTTGGGAAATAGCAAACAAGTAACTTTCTTTTAGTTAAAGCTACAGCCTTTCGGTTTGGATTTTTAATGGAATTTTAAATTTAATTTATTTTGAGGTTTTCTGGGTGAAGCTAATTGCGCTAAGTACTTCACTACGTAACTCAATGCGCAACCAAATCACCAGTGAGTTACATACCGATGAGTTATATGTCACCAATCTCATCATAATTGACATACATATAACTCATTATGTAACATGTAACTTGAGCATTAAAAAACTTACTGCGCTGATTCGACGGTTTTAATGATTTATTGAAAGGAATCATAGTATATCAAACTACGCCATGGCGCAATTGAGTTGGCGCATTTCACTAAAGAACCTATAACAAGCTATGTAATGAGGGGGAATTAAGTGAAAATTTCAAGATGAAGTTCTCGTTAAAGAAAATAACAATTCTTTAAAGGGAAAAACTTCAGTGTAAACTAAGGAAAAACGGTTTTTTCCATTAAAAATTCTTTTGAAGTAAATTTTCCAAATTATCTTTTTTACTTGTGCAATTGCTGTTGAATCGAAAAGTGTAAATTTTCTGTACTAAGCAAGGTCAACCTCTTCTCTCTACCAAAATGTTAGTAACTCCCGAGAGAATAAGTCAATTTCATGGTTATCGTCCTCCAATTAGAAATCGCTGCATACTGACGACAGCAACATTGCTGGAGGTACGTTGTTGCGACATTTACACAAAATTCTTCTCTATGTATAAAAAAATGTATGTAAAGAAATTTGACAGATGTCGTTATGTTACTGTCGTCGCCAATGTGTACATTATAAAAGCCGAAATGTTTTTGTAGGAAATGATCGACATACTCCTTATTAAAGCATCTTTAAACTTTCTTCGATTTCTTACTTTTTTCTTCAACTTCAAGGCAATACCTACAGCCTACTTAATTGAGTCAAATACATTGGAACGCCCGCAAAGTTTTGAAATTTTCACGCTGAAATATTTGGCACCCATTAACCACCCATAGATGTTAAGTGTAAGTTTTTTCTTGTGCCAAAGGCAACACTTACCTGTATGCCGTGAGCGCCACTCTGCTGGCTGATGTGCAGCTGTTGCGTTTGTTTCATTTGAAGCGTAGTTGTTGTCGACTGCTGCTGCTGCTGCTGCTGTTGTTGTTGCTGCTGCTGTTGCATATTGGGTGGTCCCTGATTCGCATTGCCCGCACCTGAGTTGATACCGGAGCCATTTTGATTTGATTGCGCACCTTGAGCATTTGGACCGCCAGGAGCACCACCAACTTGAGGGCCACCTGCTGCACCGGCACCACGTTGTTGTGCGTTTGCCTGCTGTTGTTGCTGCTGCTGTTGTGGCGTGGGTATTTGTTGCGTGGACATGTTTGGTGGACCATTGGAAGGACCACCAGGGCCAGGCCCACCACCACCACCGCCACGTGGTGGACCTTGCATGAAGTTGGGACCTGCGGGACTGGGGTTGCCACCCGGTCCAGGACCCATGGGCGAGTTATAGGGCGAGTATTGCTGTTGTTGCTGCGGCTGGATGTGTTGCTGTCCGGGCTGTGGGCCTGGCGGTTTGGCAAAACCACCTGGACCAGGTCCCATCTTGGTAACATTTGGATGTTGCTGCTGCTGTTGTGGTGGACCGTGTGGATGATGTTGTTGCTGCTGCTGCTGATGTTGTTGTTGCTGCTGCATATGTGCCTGCTGCTGCAGTCGCTTGAGATCGAAATCATTTTGAGAGGAATAGAAGAGCTCCTGCTTGATGTCCAAAAAAGATTGATTGACACCACCAGCACCACCTGGACCACTGCCTGGGCCACCAGGACCCTTTTGATGAAATTGCGGTGGCAAGTGTTGCTGTTGCTGCGAGGGATGTTGATGTGGCGGTCCATTGGGGCCCATGAAATCGTTGCCGAAGCCACCAAAATCATTGTAGCGTCCATTGGGACCAACACCGCCGCCACCCATCATTTGTGTTTGCTGTGGCGGCTGCATAGGCGGACGTGGAAAGTTCATGCCACCCATGGCGTTCTTGTGCTGATGTTGCTCCGCCATTTGCTTAAGCGTCTGCGCTGCCAGCGACAGTTCCGACATAGGACCACCATTCGGACCATTTTGAAATTGTGGCCGCATTTTATTCATGCCGCCAACATGTTGGTCTGACGCATTGCCCGGTCCACCTATATGGCCGCCCATTGAACCGCCATTGGGTCCACCATTGTTGCCCACCATGCTACCACCACCACCAAAAGCTGCATTAAACTGTGCCATCGCATTCTCTGACTTGACATTTAGACTGTTGATTAGGTCCTGCGCATTTGGTGGCTCCACCTTGATGCCATCTTCTGTCTTTATATCGAGCAGTGGCTTCTCATCGAAGCCGTCAAGAAAACCAGGATTAAAGTCCTGCAGATCATTGATGAGATCCTTAAAGGTATCGTTGCCCTCGTTCGTATCGTCGCCCATGAGGTCGGGGAAATTGGAAAAATTCGGTCCGCCCTCTTTATCCAAACCGGCCAAGTCGGAAAAGTCATGATCGGGCTCTTGTTTGCACTCGACTAAGTTTGCCAAACCGCCGAGTGACGATTTGTTCTGTTGGTTATGTCCACCCATTAAGTTGCTGCCTACTCCCCCAGGACCACCAGGTCCACCAACATTGCTGTTACCGCCACCACCGTTGCCGCCACCACCCATGTTTGGACCCATGCCACCGCAACCACGTCCCACATTATTCGGGCCCACACCACCGCCTTGCTGATGTTGGTGTTGTTCCTGATTAACACCACCGCCGCTATTTCCGCCTCCTCCACCGCCACCTCCACCTCCTCCACCACCACCGCCGCCACCCACACCTGGTTCGCTTTTCACCGACGTATTGGTCAGCGCTTTTACTGTGACATTCGTGCTTATCTGTTGCGGCTGCGAATTCGCAGCCGTTGTAAATTCTAGCTGTTGCACGATTTCCACCGAAAATTTGGTTAGATTTTCGGAACCGTTGTTGGGAATTTTATGGGGCGGTTCGAAGTTCTCTGCGCCATTGTCGACATCGTCTGCTGGTCGTTTCAAGAAATTTTGTTTCTGAAAGAAAAGAAAATAAATTGATGTATCAAAAATACTTAAAAGGATACAAAAAAAAAAAAAAAAATTAAGGATAAATTTATGTCAGAGCAAATCCTTTGTTCTATTTGGTATGAAGGAAAGTTTTGGTCTTAAGGTAATAATTCGATGACTTCAAGATACCTTCAAACTATCTAAGCACATTGACTTAAATTTATTCCTAAACAGACAGAGAGAAAGAGAGATTATTACTAGATATTATATGTAAGCGTTTAAGGCAATATATGACAGTTATTTCAAAATATATGCAAAAGAAGCTTGCAAGTAAATATTTTAATTATAACATAATTTGTATTCAATGACCAATCGGCTCCTATACTTCACAGATGGTTTTGGACAAACAGACAAAATTTAAATTGAGGTTTGTGTGACCTTATTTTCGGCTGGCTTATCTTAAAAAGGTAAAAAGGGACGAAATAGGGAAAATAACACCTTTTCTTACAAAGGATTTTTTTATTTTAACTTTGAACTAAGAATTTCAGGTGTTAAACCTATTTAGTCAAGTCTGCCCTGGTTCAAAATAGGATGCTAGATCACTGAGAAGGAAGATGTACCTACTCAAGTCAAACATATAAAGGATATTTTAAGAGTGGCTGAACTCTATAGAACTGTAATTCTATTAAAGGAGTGAAGAAGTGTCCGTATGTGATTTTGAATCTGAGTGAGTGTAATGTAATTATCTCAGTTAAATTAAGTGAAAAAGCGATCCTCTCCGCAAACTTCTATCACCAACTAAAACTTTTGAGTTGCAAGTGAATTGAGTTGAGTTGAGTTGAGTTGAGCTGAGATTTAATTTCGGTTGATTAGAAATGAGGAAAGACGCGAAGGAAGGTTAAAGCGTAAGATCATGGCCAGGGCGGAATTCGAACCCGGAACCCTTTAGGTGCCACTAGATTAGCAACATTCAAGCAAATCATTCCTCGTTATTATATGCCTTTTGAGAAACATTATGTGAGCAACATAATCAAAAAATTTCTGAATTTGGTTCAGTGCAAGATTTGAAGACATCGAAGAAGACGACTTTGCTCTGAACGTTCGACCGAAAATATCGACGCAGTGAAGACTAGAAATCGCCCCAAGCACCTCAATTCGACACAGCGAAGAAGAACAATAACTCGACATATGTATCCACACTGCAACGAATTGACGAAAGATTTGGCGTACAAAGTCCGATTGACTCAAGAACTGCGGCCGGCGGACCACCAGCAAATGCTATACTTTCTCTTCTTGGGTCTTGAAAAACATGCATGGGGACAAAGATTGTTGTAGATTACGAGCACGAGGTACTTCTTGGAACAGATCGCTACAGAGACATGATAAACAATTTTTTGTGTTTGAATATGGAGTTTATGGACGATCTTAACTTTCAACAATCATGTCGTACCATATGTCATGACATATGTCCTGTCATATGTCATGTCATATTATATATCATGTCATATGTCATGTTATATGTCATGTCATATGTCATGTCATATGTCATGTCATATATCATGTCATACGTCATGTTGTATGTCATGTCATGTCATGTCCTGTAATATGTCATGTTATATGTTATGTCATATGTCAAGTCATATGTCAAGGCATATGTCATGTCATACGTCATGTCATGTCATGTCATGTCATGTCATATGTCATATGTCATATGTCATATCTTTCAGATGCACCATAAAGAAGAGAATATAATGTATAGATTTTCAAATTGATCTGACCTTTGAAAACATTAAGTTTTTTAAGTACAAAAAATTTAGTGAAATTGCAAAATGATTTAAACATTTTTTATGAATTCTCTCTTATATGGAACCAATAGATCTTTCGGTTGGTTTCTTTTGAATCTTTAATAAAAGAAAACATTAAAAGCAAGCAACACTGCAATTTATTCAAAATTAAGTACTTTAAGAGATTTTTGTAAGAGTCGCTTCTCTCGATTTCTCCAACTGCTAACCACAACAAAATTATTGATACAAAAATATTTAAATATATATATATATTTATCATAAATTAAGCAAGTAATTAAAATTAAAAAATATTTACCCAAATATTCATTAAAACTAATTAATTTGGCAGCACTAAAGACGTCATAGAAGAGAAAAAGTTGTGCGGCTTCCGTTTAGATATGCGCAGAATGTGCAGAGTTGCCAACGTTTTTTGGTGTTCGAATGGGACACTTAAGCACAAAAGTACGTTTTTGAGGACACTGCAATTTTTTTGTTTTTGTGCAAATTTGTTAAGGTTTTTACTTAAGGTATTCACATAGTTTTCAATAGTTAATGTTTTAGCTAAATATTGAGAGTTGATATTGGAGAAGATTTATTTAGTTTTTTGTTTTTTTTTTTTTAAATAAACTACGATTTTTATGTTTTCATTGTTGTTTAATAGTTATATCGTATAATTAAATAAAAAAAAAATATTTGTAAAAGCATTCGAAATAGTCGTTGAAAGAATTAATTATTCAAGAGAGCAATAAAAAAAACCACTCAATAAATTAACTCAAACGTGTGCAACAACAAACAGCTTAAATGAAACAACAACAAAACAATAAATAAATACAATCATATAAATAATAATAAGAAGAAGAAGAGATGAAGAAAAGAAAAAGTTGTAGAAGAAAAAGAGGAAGCAAGCAATAAACCTCCCCATTTTCCGATCACAATGCAAAAAAACGCAAGGCATGCAGCAATAATTGTTGTTGTTTTTTTTGTTGTTTTTGTTGTCGTTGTTGTTGTTGTTGTAATTGTTGGTGCTGCTGCTGCCATCAGCGCAATGGCTGTTCGGTCACAGCCAAATAAACATGTACACACACATAAACAAACACCCCACACTCTCGCGCCCACTTCCCCTACTCACCACACTTACACGCACACACTCCATCATTTACACTCGCGTGTAAAGACAAAACACAAAAACAATAAAGTAAACAATAATTTAAATCAGTTTTTAATTAATGCAAAATGTGTGCAAATCCGACAAATCGACGCTGCCGCTGACGATGGGTCGTCGCTGCTGCGCGGTGGGTGGAGGATGCCCCCCGCTGTTATGCCGTAGTGTATAACGTTGTCAACGGTATGCCGCGTATTACCAATGACGATTTTTACAGCAGTTCATGCTGTGCGGAGTTTTAGAGCGGCGAAAGGCAGCGAGTACAATATCTGAAAAGGGGTGCCTATAATGATCGGTGGTATCAATTAGACGAAGTGCGCCGATGAGCTGCCGATGAACAACGACGCTTTCAGCGACAATCAGCAGTTAATTATTGACAACTCACCACAACTCGCTATCGATTCGTAGGAATGCGTGAGTATAAGAAAAAAAAAGAAAAACAAAACCAAAAGCTTTTATTTTTCATGCTTCAAGAATCTCAAGACTCTCGTGCACAGCTGACAGCTGGGAGTTTGATACCGTGAAACAGTAGCACGATATGATTTTCTATAATATACATAATATGTATTTTGAATTCAAAACAATTCTTCTATAAGTTCTCTAAAATATTCACATCAACGAAATGATTCGTTTTAACTTCTCATTTTCTTCATATGTGATGTTTCACAGGAAAAGGGACCTTACCTTCGCGGAATCAAAGTTCGTTTCTTTTTTTTTCATTTCTTAAAATTACATAACATTTTGAGCAAAAAGGGACCTTAACTTCCCCATTTAAAATATACATGGTGAAAAATAAGATTTTCTTTCTTTAAGGAGGCAGGGGTTGGGGAAAAATTTCTTTTTTTGGTATATCTGATTTAATAATCGACTTCAAACCGAATGTTCAGAATATGTCTGAGTAGTATTACCAACCTTTGACGGAACACCGATAACATTTACCCAAACATCGGTACTAGGACAATACAACAAGAGGATGTCCACAATAAGGAGTTTTATTTATGTAGTAGTTGAACTATTGGAAGAACTGACTAAAACTGGTCTAACATTCCAGGGTTACGCTGATAACATTATCTGTAATTATAGTAATTACAGGAGTAATAGGAGTATAGAGTAATTATCTGCAGGGGGAAATACGAAGAAACCCTGTGTAATAAAATTGAAATGGGTCTAATGTAACAAAAAAAATGGTGCAATAAGGTGGGGCTGGGCATAAATGAAGCAAAATCTACTTTTGTACCATTTACAAGGAAATATTAACTTGAACACTTTAAACCAAAGGGAATTCCAAAGGGAAGTTAAATTTTAGGGAGTATTTCTAGATCAAAAACTACTTTGGAAAGCACATTTGAAGGAAATGTCAAAGAAGGCGGTTAGAACATTTATGATCTGCAGATCCATAGCAGGAAAACGCTGGGGCTGCACTCCGAAAATATTGCTAGGGATATATACAATGATCGTACGCCCCATAATTGCATATGGCTCAGTTATCTGGGCGGCAAAAAGGAAGCAACATACAGTCATCGCAATGCTAAAAAAGCAAC
The DNA here is from genome assembly GCA_943735915.1 of Pherbina coryleti. Classification (NCBI taxonomy): domain Eukaryota; kingdom Metazoa; phylum Arthropoda; class Insecta; order Diptera; family Sciomyzidae; genus Pherbina; species Pherbina coryleti. Next base: position 160,732,923 of record OX030950.1, on the reverse strand, counting down.
AGAGATTGGCCTGTGTGTGCATCACCGAAGCCATGCGCACATGTCCAACAGCATCCATGGAGGTTCTACTAGAACTTACAGCTCTTCACATCTATATTCAATCCCAGGTGAAAAGGGTGACTGATGAAGATATGGGGATAAGGGATTACGTAACTTGGAAGAAATTTGATATTCTATTGAGGCAATATCCTGAAATAGCATTACCGAGGGACAGCATGCATCCAAAACTCAGTTTCACTAAAAGATTTCAAACAGAACTAAGTAGCAAAAAGAAATGGGAAAGTTTATCAGAAACCTATAAGATAAACCAGTATATGATTACATTGTATACCGATGGCTCTCCAGCTGAAGTAGGGACCTGAGCAGAATTATACGGGCCAGGGATCAAATACTTCATGCACACGGGCAAAAACAGTAGCATATTCCAAGCGGAAATATACGCAATAGACAGGTGCGTACATTTTAATCTGATGAATAAATACCAGAACCAAAACATAGATATCCTCTCCGACAGTTAAGCGGCCATCAATGCACTAAAATCACATCAGGTACCCTCAAAACTGGGGATGGAGTGTCTTCACACACTTAACACGCTTGGGCTACAAAATCGGGTCTGGATCCTATGGGTACCAAGACACAAAGGTACAGAAGGAAACGAAATTGCTAACGAATTGGCAAAGAAAAGAGCATCAATTTCCCTAGTTGATCCGGAACCATTCCGTGGGATAGGCAAAGGAATCCCTTCTCTTTCAATAAAGAAAGAGGAAGAAAAACAAAAAGACAAATACTGGCAAAACTAACCAGGGTTAAAGCTCTCTAAACTACTCTTAAGGGCATACAACCTAAAGAGATGAATCTAACAAGGAATGATCTAAAAATCATCACAGGACTGCTAGCAGGTAATTGTAGGTTGAACTATCAACTTAAAAAAAAAGCGGACAAACCAACGAACTTGAGAACCTCCTCCTTTTTTAAGTCGGTTAAAAAAAGAGGGAATTCTTCGTGATGACACATGTAGGTTTTGCATGGACGACGAAGAAACTACGATGCACATTCTAGGACAGTGTCCTGCACTTGTTCAAATGCGACAGAAATTTTTGGGTTACCACATAATAACAGATGATAACTCATAAAAATCAAGAGATATAGGACATATACTAGCATTTATCTCAGACTTTGGATTAAAAGATGTTCTTTAAGTCCATGAAGCGGCAAAATAGATCTTAAGGTCGCAGGGCATATCTCAATAATAATAATAATAATAATTCCCAAAGTCTATTTTTTAAGTTCTCCTTAAAATTTGGTCTGGGAAGATAAAGTCCCTTTTCCTGTGAAACATCACATGTCAAGAAATATTTTCGCCTGAAATATCACAAAACTAACAATTTTAAGGGCCCCTGTGAGTTTTTCGAAAAAAATACACTTTTTAAAAATCAAAAAAAAAAAAAAAAATCGAACAAACCGAAATTTTTTTTTCAGATGAACCAGTCTCCAGATATCTTGGTCATAGCAATTTAAAGGTCTTTCGCGGCATTGCAGTTTTCTACCTTATCGACGAATATTTTTGGACCAAAATTCCAGGGATGAATCTTGAATACTTTATACTTTGATAATGTAAAAAAATTTGGTCTAAAATAAAATACAGCTTAAAAAAAATTTTAAATAGTGTCATCTTTTTTCAAAAAACTCCCGGAGGCTCTTAATGTAAATACTATTTTGAAAATTCAAGCCATAAAATAAGCTTTTCTTGTTCTTCGCTGTTGTCAAATGGAAACAACTTCATGTGTTGGCATTTCTCATTGGACGGTCAACAACTGACAGAAGGTAATTCCATTTTATTGAGACGTGAACACCTGCCGTAAGGGCTTAATTTTACGTTGTCTCATGGGGAAAAGGTTCATGGAATTGATGTCTAGCAGATAAATATTCAGGACGTTAGTATCATGCTTATACAAATACAACGTCCATCTGACCTCTCCTGGGCTACACTTCCACGACTCCACACGCGACCAACGCCCCGTAATAGTAGTTTCAACACCGATTACACACCATATTTAAATGTATATTTAAATTAATATATCTAATGTATGGATAGCAATCAATGTTGGAACGCAATAGTACCAATTATGGATGATTAGTAAGGTCACCATTAACATTTATTAGTTGAAATCGAGACCCATCCAACACCTCAGGCTATTTATGGCCATTGCCACCCGGTTGATTAAGCGCAACTCCGCGCCAATCTAACAGATCTGTTCGCGATATTGAACTACCACAGCCACGACGATACTCCCCGAAGGGCCAGCCCTGCGATAGTCTCCCCGGGCAAAAGGGATTTACCTCGACACTCACCAACACACACCGACACATCTGCACCCATCGTTCATGATTGTGGTGGCACAAGCCACTTGAATCAATCAAATTTTTCTCTCTTCAACTTATATTGGCATGCTTATAATTCACAACATGTTTACATGAAAAAATGTTTAAGATGGTGCGGATTGACAAACTATGGCATTGTTAGAAGGTGCAGTTTCTTATCTGTTGCTTTACTTGGCAACATGTAAGCGTCTTCAAGATATACTTAGTATATTCTTAGTAAAATAAATAATAAATAACTGGTCATTTCAGCCCTTGAAAGGACTTTGACCTAGCTTCTTAGGATCAATTGTGTTGTGCGTGTTATTAAGTTTGTACGCAATTGACCGAGATATATTTAGTATATTCGAATAGTTTTTTATGATCGATTATCCTACATCGTACATCTTTGCCGAAGGATTTTCATTGTAATAAGAAAATTAAGTTTCTTCTAGATATCAAGCAAAGCATTCTAGTACAGGGTGGCGCACGAATCGTGCTACAAAAACAAAGCGTAATAAGTTTTTTTTGTGTGAGTAATCGGCTTATTTTTTTTTATATTTTGCAGATTAGTATTTAGATTTACTAAAATGGATGCTTGGGATACCGAAAAGAGGATTTGGGTAGTGCAGCGGTACCATACTTTACAGTCCATCATTGCCGTCCAAAGGGAAATTAGGAGGCAGTTTGGCGGCACTCCCCCGAGTAGATGGACCATTATGAGGTTGGTAAACATGTTTGCCGAATCTGGAAGCATCGCACGCAGACCGTACCATCGAGATCACTATGTTCGGGTGCAAGACACAATCGCGGCTGTAGCATCGGCAATTCAGGCAAATCCACGCGTTTCGACACGAAACTTATGGGCGCAAATTGGAGTTAGCAGACGGTCATTACAACGGATAATTCAAGATGACTTAAACTTGTTTCCATACAAACTCCAAATTACAAGCAAATTAAACCCTCTGGATTTGCCTATTCGTCTGGAATTTTGCCAAAAAATGATTCAAATGGCCGAAGAAGACAACAACTTAATAAATTGCTTGTTTATGTGTGATGAAGCCCATTTTGATCTAAACGGCAATGTAAACAAGCAAAATTGCCGTATATGGAGTGAATCTAATCCAGAAATACTCCATGAGACGGAACTGCACCCAGAACGTGTCACTGTGTGGTGCGCAGTTTCATCAAGGTGCATTGTCGGGCCATACTTCTTCAAGGAAAACGGTGTAACAGTAACCGTAAATGGGGACCGTTATTTAAACATGTTCAAGGAGTTTTTTTACCCAGAACTGCGGCGAAGACGTATCCCTTTTAACAGCATTTGGTTCCAGCAAGATGGAGAAAGTTCACATATAGCCAGACCGGTTATGGCGGAGCTCCAACGAAAATTTCCAAATAAATTAATATCCAGAAACACCACTTTCCGCTGGCCCCCAAGGTCACCTGACCTCACCGCGCCAGACTTTCTTTTATGGGGTTATGTCAAGCAAGACGTGTATAAAACGAAACCAAGGAATTTGACTGAATTGAAGCAGTCCATTACAACAATAATTGAGGCGATCCCGACAGCTACCCTCCAGGCCACAATGAATAATTTTCTGATAGGTGTCGCATATGCGTAAATGAGCATGGAGGTCATTTAGGGTCTATCATTTTCAAAACCAATTAGTTAAATAAAAAAAAATTGAATTATCTTTACAAAAAAAGAAAAAAAAATTAAATACATTGATTAGAAAAAAGTTATAACGTTTTGTTCTTGTAGCACGATTCGTGCGCCACCCTGTATTAAGAAAATTGTTTACATGATTCAAGCAAATTATTCTAGTTTTCAGTAAATTATTTACTTAAATCTAGCAAATTTTTCTCACTTCAAGAAAATAGTCCTTCTTGAGTTTTCTCACCAAAAAGTATTCTTGAGTTTTCTTGAATTAAGCATTTTTTTTTTCAAGCAAAAAAATGCTTGAATTGATAAATTTACGCTTGAATCAAAGCCTATTTGCTTGATTCAAGCATAGAATGCTTGATTTTTTTTCTACGTGTAGAGTTTTAAAATCAAGAAGGGAGTAAATAATACCAGAAAATATATCACCGCATTTAATATGGGTGGGATTGGATGGACATTGCGCCTTGTATCATAGGGAAGATACATCGGGCCGTATCTTCTATGAAAATCTATTAATGGTACTAGAGGAAATAAAGAAATAAAGCAATCGATAGGATTGGGATTGAATCTCTTGCCACTTACTGAAGTAATAGTATTTATTTAAGATATATGATTAAATATTGTCAGAAATAAACACTTCAACAAATACGGGGTTGGATTTAGGCTATGAAGGAGGCAACTCTCATACATTTACATTCAAATTTAACATTAACGAAAGCTTAAGTTAAAATTGAGTACGGAGGAAAATACTACTACAAATAATAACCGAAAAAAAATGGGTGGTATAGGTCATCGGG